>CCAG010014717.1:0-19140 GCA_001077435.1 Glossina morsitans morsitans
ATTAAAATAACCTGCGCTCACCCAGCAAAAATTTCCTTTTCTTCCTTTTTTTAGTTGGTGATGGATATAAAGGATTCGATCACGACCGAATATAATTTTCTTACTTATTTCTTTTATATATATACATATATATATGTATATTTATTGTTTATTTTTGTTTTAATTGTTTTTTTTTTTATTTTTAGCCTTTAATACCAAACTCCTTGGGGTAAGTATTTGAAAAAAGCTTCAACTCCTTAAAACAATTTCATTTATACCCTTTTGTACACAATTGCCTTATTTGGATCACATCAAAATCCCGTATTGATCGCAAACCCAATTTTGGAAGATTCTGGTTATTCTTACTTTCTAGTGCGACTATGCTATGTACGACTATCGTATGCTATGATTTACAATAAATTGTACAGTTTCTGACTTGATTCATTTTGCCTGTCATCGTTTTACATGCGAAACGGGATAATGCACTCACTCACTGAAGAAAGGCACTTAAACCTGCTAACAACTTTATTATGATCGCATTTTACGACCATTTAATTAAAATGCATATAAAAATTTTATTAGCAACATTTTTATGATCGACGATGTGAGATTTTTATGCCGTGTGCGTGTATATATGAATGTGTGCTTTTACAGTCGAATAGACAAATAAACGAAAATTGTCTATGAGAGTGAGTGCAAGCATAATGCATTTATTTATGGCCTCTTAAAAAAATACGAATTAAATTAAAAAAAAAAAAAAAAATTAAATAAATATTTCGGCTAGAAAAATAAATATTTTAATGCAAATATAAAATTTTTAAGTGTTTATGTATATTCAAACAATAAAATTCGAATGCATTTTGGCCGTCCATAAGAAAAGCAAAATGCTTTTAGACGTTGCCGGGCAACGTCTTTAATTTCCACTAATGATACAATTTTGGAAAAAAAAAACGTCGTGTCTGTCTTATGAAAAATTATGAGACCACAAATGTTGTGATCACCTTGTCATCGAGCGAGGAGGCTGCTTATAACATTAATTTATTTGATATGATTTGTGTATTCTTTTGCGGCCCATATACCGTTCAGCATATGTCTCAACAGATTCCAATAAATTATCTCTCAGAAATTTTGAAATATAAATGATGGAACCCAAACTCTTTTGGCTAAGATACATTTATTTATTATTCTCTTTTTTTTTAATTTAAAAAAGCTTCCGGAAAACAGAAACTCTACATCTGAAACTATATTCAAAGTCGATCATATAATAAAGTTGACTTATTTAACCCTAAAGTAGCCTTCGTTATCCTCTGAAATCGCGCAAAGCGCTTACTCGTACATATAAAAACCATCCAATTTGCAGTTATTTGTGCCCATAAGCCAACGAATCATTCGGAACAGTTTTAAGAAAATGTTTTTTTCATATTCGGTTCGGTTTCGGTTACGTTTTCGTCGCTTGTAAAGTATTTACAAAGAGCATCAGACTTCTCGCTAATCAAATTGATAGAAGGGAGCGAGTAAAGACGTTCGACATTATTTTTACGGATTTCTAGTTTTTTTTCATTATCACATTACACCACTTCAACTAAGATCGTTAGGAGGACGGTTAAAAAGCATGTGCTCAAGACGAGCTTTAGTTCGTCCTCTTTACACGTTGCTTCATTTCGTAACCTTAAGATTAAAATAAAGAGAAAAATCTAATAAGACGCTTTACTGCGCCGCATTAAATCTCTTTAACTTAACTTATCTACAAAATCAAAAGCTCAAGTTGAATTCAAAACTTCATTAGCAGTGATATCAGTGAATTCAATCCGACATCTTGTCCACATTTCTTCTGCCTCATCAATTAGTCTGTGGCTAGAAAATTGAAGAAGTAAAACTCTATGTGCTATCACCCGCGATAATCTATTGGCGGAAATCTGTTGGGCGATTAGGGTTAATTATGGGAAACAAAATGCCAAGTAAATATATTTCTTGTCTAGCCTTACTTTAGTACGCAAAGTTATACCGTTTTTGAAATTTCTAATGACAAAATGATCAAACAACAGACAATTGTATGAGTAAACGAAAGTTCTAATTAAGTCAAAAAAATGCTGAGCTTATTGCCAAAAACATTACTTTACTCACGACCGTACGATTTTACGCATTGCATAAGTGATCTGCATACGTCAACTTTGTGTTTTCGAAAGTTCACTACGATTGTGGAGCAACCTAATATTTAAATTTATTAATTAGAAGACTTCCCGCTGTTTACCTAACGGATTGACATTTATTGATTTCTGTATCTGATTCTGTCAATGTATACGACATCATAAATATGGACTGATATTGATTTTTGATTTGTAAATTTTCCAAATTCATTGCCAACCTTAAGTGTCTGCGCCATTTGCTTTGGTTATGGTTAGTTAGCTATGCGCGTTCTTTAAGCGGGTAGACCATGGAAATTTTTTTAATTAATCTCTTGAAAGATATATTACCCGCAAAAGATTTGTCCCTTGAAGTTTCGGAATTTCCTCGCAAGTGCAAAATATCTTGGACGCAGCGACTGACATTGCTGAGTGTAATTTTAATGACGTTATGGCTAATGTTCTAAAACCACTAGAGTTTTAAAAATAGGATAAGGGATTTTGGTACCCAATCAAGCAATATTTGCATTGCAGCCGACGCGAACCGAATCGAAAAGCATAGCTGTCTATGACAGACGCCGAAACGAAAAAAGGGCAGGTTGTAGCATAAAATCTCCGAGAAGAGAGAAAGAGACGAAGTATTTGAATTTGGAAGGGCAGTTTTATCGTCCTTGAGTTGCCGACTAATAGAGAAAAATAACAACAACAAATTTATTATAATAAAAAACCGTGTCAACTAAAACAAGCCTCATTTCTTCCATTTGAACTTGTTTCTGTATCTTCTAAACAACATTTTCCGTAGGATGTTTACGATAAGTTAATTTAAGTTAATTTTTTATTGATGAAGACATTATTTTTTTTGATTGGAAATAGCACTTTTTCACTCAAACAGTCGTCAATTTCTTTTTAATACAAAATTGGACTAGTTATGCCCCTTGAGCTAAAGAACTCTTCAGAGAGTGGCTGCGGCGCCTTCATGTCCTAATAATTCGCTTGTCTAACTTAAAGGTAAGCTAAACAAACTTCTCAAGTGTTATTATTCTGAAACATTTCTCCATTAAAAAAAAATTTGCCAAAAACCTTGCCAAGAACCTTTTTAGGCTTACATCTTTAAGTACCCCTTGGTTAACCAGATCAAGCGTAGAACTCGTTCCCAAAAAACTTCGAAATTGAATATATTTCTAATGGGCTTTGCTTTCTGCCCAGTACTATCCGAATTGCTTTATTGCAAAATTTTCAAAGTTCCAAAGTAGCATGACGTCATCACACACTAGATAATAATTTTGATATTTCATGAGGTATTCATTTCAATTGGCTTCCGTTGCCTTCCTTTGAATATAAACAACTACTCGAAGTGACTTTTTGTACGAGCCGAAGTGTTTCACTCGCTGTTTTTTTTCTGCTTTCTCCTATAAAAATAAAAATAATTGTCATACAAGTCCAGTCGAAAACACCTTCTAACACTTTGCCGACCTAAGCACGCTCAACGTCGATTTTAACACGGCTTCTAAACAACGATGATTTCGTGACAACACCTCTACTGTATGTAGCAGTTATTAGTAAGTTCTTCTTATGCCTTTTATTTATTGGTTTTCTTGTGGGTTTTTCAAATTCTCTAAAGTCATTCTCAAATTCTGTAGATTCTTACAGTTTTCTACAAAATATTTGCATTTTATTTGCCACCCCATGTGGAAACTTCAAAGTTCAATATGTTAGCGTTCAAGTTTTCAGGAAAGCCATCTAAAGAAGATTGCAGTGAGGATCAATTTTTTGAAATTGTCACTTAAGGAAATATATAGGAGCAAAGATCTAGATCAAGTCTATTATCTATCAATTTGTAGCATTGTACCTATGGGCCGATGCAGTGTTGCGTTTCTCCTCGTCGGTTCCTATCTTGTTATGCGTTTCAGTTTTAGATGAAAATATAAATTTTTTTTTGATTTTTTTGCTCTTTTTCAAAATCTCATTCTATTAATGCCTCACCTTTTCGTGCTTTTTTTATTTTTATATGAATTTTAATCCACTTCTGTACGGAAAAATGTGTCGAATTTTATTGTGTACACATCAGAACTTCAACTTTTTTTATTGTTTCAAATTGTTATGTTAAGGACTTTTTTCAAAAGTAACCGTCGGACACGTATTACAGCAATAAATCACTGCCGGAGATTTCCTAATCACATAACCGAGAGGCTTTTGTTTTTCTTTTTCCTGCTGCTCTTGCTCTTGCTATTGTTGTTGTTTTCGTTGATGTTGATCAGAATGCATTCAGTTTAATACAAATTAGGTTAATGTCAACTCATTAAACTTTTTAATGAAATTTATTTTTATTTTTTTTTATTATAATTTTGTTTTTTATTTACACATATTTCTTTGCTGTACGCGGATAAACGAGAATCTATTTTAATCACACTCTGACAAAACAAATCGCCATTGATATTAGTATTTAAATGGGATTATATAGGATTTCGTGTATTATTTAATTTTCCCTTTTTTTTCAATGATTTAGTGATTTAATGTGATTTCACTTTTACGTGTTTTTCTTTTTTTTTTTGCTTCTTCGTTTTCAAATGTTTACACTTTTATTTGTTATATATTGCATAACAGTTTATATGCATGTGTATGCGTGCATATATTTTTACCCGTTTACGTACGTATGCGAGTATATGTAGGGGTTTTATAATACTTGTTTGTTGTTACTGCGATTTGAATTAAAATCCGCGACGGCTTTAAAAGGTTTAATGAATTAATCCGGTGGATAATTAGACGTATACTACAATGGTTATCAGAAGAGAGTGTGACTGCTTTGCTCGTACAGTGAATGATATGACGGTAAATAATCAACTGTTGAAGATTGACTGGCAATTGGAGGTTAAACGAGCGATATTTCTGTAACGAAATGATTGAGTTTGGCGCGCGCGAACACGTCTATGGTGGGTAAACAAATTTAATACAACGACAATGCTAGACGAGTATCGGTAGACGAATGCCAATAAAGTAGCAGCGGAAAGCGGATACGTATCTCGTATAAAGAGCAATGATGACTTCAAAGTTGCTTACTATTAACAACGAGTTGAAGTCAGCCATTTAAAGTGAAATTAGGGCGTTTATGGCTCTACACCACCCTTTCGCTCTTCACACGGCGTTCTCTCTTACACTAACACAAACGAATCGAAACGATATGAGTTCAAAAGCACTTTATAACAACGCAAAGAGGTCACTTGGAAGTTTAGAATGGAAATATTTACAGATATATAGATTTTCTTTACTTTCTACACTCGTATTTGATATACGTACTGTTTTATTCTGTAGATATACGCCGTATCTATAGAATCGAAAGCATTTATTGTTAAGCAAACGCAACGAGTATAACGACGTTACATGTTAACGTAACAAAAATCACAACTAAACGGAGAAATGAGATTTTTCCTTCGAGATACCGGAATGTTAAAGCACAAAAATACGCACACGCATGCATATATATATATATATATATATGTATGTATTTATATATTTGTGTGTGCATACGTACTTCGTTGTATTCTTTCTCTTTTCTCTCTCTCTCTCTCTCTCTCTCTCTTTCTCTCTCTCTCTAGCTCCCAATGCGAGCATATATCATTTTCCCCTACTGATAAGAAAAATAATTTCCAAAATATATTTCTGATAAGAATGAAGAGTAAATAAGATATAGAGAGAATCCCCAAAAAGTAACGAGTTTGTCTATTATAGCTGGTAGAGGAAAAGAGAAGGATTTCATTCTACATATATATATGCTTTTATAAACAACTGTAAACAGAACTCGTTTAGAGATTTTTACACAATCTCTCTCTCTCCGGGGAAATGAAGCATAACGCGGCCACACACATCAAGTACAACCCTAAAAATATACGTGCTTAGCTTTAGCGACAAAGGAGAGAAAAGCTACACAAGTTATTTGATTGTGCTGTTATCTCTGTTCTATTTGCACAAAACAGGTTATACTTGAGCATGATTGAGAGTGCATGCATATGCATACATGTGTATGTATATATAAGTATATATATATATATATTTATACAGTATATTCTTACGTATATACTTCAATTCGGCCATTCTTGTATTAAGAAAATTTTTGCTTACAGTGAACAACATTTATTATATCTTGTTTTCTTGTTGTTTTAAAGAAAATATCACGTTTTTATTTTAGTACACATGTATTATACATATATATATATATACATATATACATATACGTATATTTCAAATTCATAAAAATTGTTTCTTTCGTTATGTCTGCGTACAAATGTTTGTGCGTATGCATTACAACGGCAAGAAAAAAGGGTTGTTCATGCATTAGATATTTGCTTCGTGTCTCTGACTTTGTTTGCAATTGTGTGCACGCAATAATTGTGAGTGCTTTCGTGTGTTCGCTGTGTATGTATAAATTTGTGTGACTTTAATCTCTTTTGGCATTTTGGTTGCTATTTTACTGGGTGTCAAGGGCGTTTTGTTATCCCATTATTGTTATTATTATTATTACTGTTGTTGCTGCTACCGCTGCTGCTTCCATTGTTCCCTTATTGTGTGTTCCATTGTTGCACATACATTCATATACACAACTATGGCTATAATGTGTGCACACACGCGCACGCACAGGCAGCTAACTAACTATCTATAAAATGCACATAAATACATATATAAACATATGGGCTTTATTTGTGTATTTTATGTACTCTACACTCTATACATTTATTGTGGAAAAAAATTTTTATTGCTGTTGGTAGAGCTGGTACTCCGATGCTGATGACGATGATGATGATGATGATCATGATGCTGCTGCTGCCACACTGCTGCTGGTTTATCGTCATCATCATTATCTTGAGGCGTTTTTCATTTGTCTTTTCTGTTTAACAAAACAAATGTTATTCTATTTCATCCCTCCTCGCGCAGCCCGCAGTCACCAAGTCTCCTTATACTCTATTCGTTTATCGTATTGTTTGTGCTTGAATGCGCACCAATAAATAAATAACTTTTTATTTTTGATATTCATTTTTTTTCTTTTTTTTTTTTTTTTGTTGGTTTTCTTTTATAGATAAACTGTAAATACATGCATATATATATACATATATCATTTATTTTTCTCCCTACTTTCCATCAGACCATCAGTTGAAGTCACCCTCCCACCGTTTACATTTAACGAATTCTTTGCATTATATTGTTGTTCTTATGTACGATGCTGTCTGTCTGTCTGTCCGTCTGTCTGTTTGTTTGCAAAAATAAAATTTATTAAAATTCACAACATCACTTGATGGAGTTCATATTTCTTTTGTTTTACTGGTTTCTCTTTCCGTTTTTATTGCTTTCAAGTCGAAGACGTTTATGTGTGTATGTGTGCGTGTGTAATGATGGTTGCATATTTTCCAGTTGAAAGTGGATTTTCTTTTCTTAAATAACACTATTTTTTTTTTATCTTCTCGATATTGCTTCATATTAAATAATTTTATTACTTTAAATTTTTAAAATGTTTTGCAGCAAAATTCATTCTCTGCTTTAGTAAAAGGAATGTGTTTTTTTCTCCAAGTCGTAATTTAATGACTAGCTCTTAATTTTCTATGTTACCCGGATTAAGAAGAGGAAAAAAAGCACCACAAATTATATAACAATCATAGACTATCTATTGATCCAATTGAATGATATACGAATGTTTCCCTTGTTTCACTAATACTCTGAAGGCGCATGAAGTTAACCAGGAGTCGAATTTTGAAACTCGTTATCGCCTTAGCACCCATGGCAAAATATACAAATGAAGCGATCGTTTTATACGAAATTTATATTCGATATACGGGAAAATTCATACGTCATCGAGCGCCATCAACTCACTAATCGTTAAAAGTGGTAAGACAGCTTATCAAGCCAAATTTGAAAGTTAAGTTCGAGTTAGCTCGAAAAAGAGAGCCGTTTGCCACTCCTGGTTTTATATTCATTAGGTTTAAAATCTAATGACAGCTAGTGACGGAAATTTTTTTGTAGAGCTTAATTCCTGTACACAGTATTTGAGGAGACTGGCGAAGTAGTACTGGATTTAGCCGTCCTTTCGTTTTGTTTTCCGTTCCTTTCTTTTCTACTATTAAAAGTGTGACTTAACTTTCTTTGTATGTTTATTAAGAATAATATTTGGATCTCATTAGATGGGAGATAGTCTACGACTTCGACAGAACGTACTGTAAAATTTACCTTTCTTACGCCCACCATCGTAGTAGTGTAGGAAATTCTAATTTACACTCCTTGACTGTTTTGAATTCCTTGATTTCTCCACGGGTTTGCTTCAATGGCTGACTCGATTGTTATTGCAACTTTTTTCTCTTTTTATTTGATCAGCCATTCAGGAGTTGTACCTTATACCTGTAGGCATGGCGGTGATCAAGGGGAATTATAGAAAGGGTGATGAGGAGGAAAGAGTGGAGAAGCATTTGTGTACGTTCGACTTTGAACGCAAACATTTGGACCGTAAGGAACGAACACTGCTGGTAGATTGTTTGAAAGAAGGCCAATACCGACGTTATCTTTGGCGAATACGTTTTTCATATGTCAAGTGCAAGTTATTGATGCATACATTTTAGAATCGTCCTATTATTTTAAAGTTATTTTTGTGTCTAAGATGTTTCGATCGAATCTTTAGAAAGAGAAGAGACCATTGTCTCGTCTTGGCCAAGTAAAGCACATTCAGTGAGTATTTCTGCCCGTTGAAGGCATAAAATTTTTTTAAGTACTATGAGCTTCCTCTCCCTCTCTCCCTCTCTGCCATTTCACACGCTGTCTCAATGTCTCTTTTTCTTTCCTTCTCTCTCTCTCTCTCTCTGTCTCCCTTGACTATTGGATCCTAAGAAAAAGGGACTCAAGTAAATTATGCTTAACATCTAAAACTAGGCAGCCTACCAATAAAAACAAATAAAAAAGCCATGTTTGCTTTGGCATCGAACGCAGTGTTTATGCAAAGAAATATGTTTTGTAAATTGACAAAGCAATCAAGACTTGTTTTGCTTGGGATTTCAGATAGCTGTGGTAAATAAAGGTCTCATATTTGCTGAAGTTCGTGGGAAACTATTTTCCCACTCGGTATCTAACACGATTTCTGTTCTTTAACTTATAATTTAAGAGCGTTGGCCTACGATCTTGCCAATGAAAACTAATTGCAGATTTATGAGTGACTAAACAATTTAGTCTTTCCTCTGGCAGATGGATTTTCTCTCGAATGTCGGTTTTATTTCTAAAAGCAAATATCAGCGAATTGGAAAACTTTATTTGAATTCTAACCGTGTAATAAAATTGCACAACAACCCAATTACGAGAGCAAAATAACAAGACAACATTGAACACACAACGTTTCCTATTGCTCCGGCACATTTTAACGTGTTTGGCGTGTGTGAGTGCGAGGACCTTCATGTACACGTATACCGATGCATATACACAGCCACGTTTGTGTCCAACAAATGAATATAAACCGCATGCATGTAATATCATTTTCCTTGTTTGTGTCGAGCTTTTAAACCTGTAGCGAAAAAAATTATACTTGTTCGTGTTCAATCTATGGTTTGCTATGTTTTCTTACTGTTACCTAACACCGAATGCATTTGTTTATAGGTATATTTGTTTCGACGTTTACCTTGTCATATAAATGAAAGCGAGACAGACACTCAGTTAGATTTTTACGAACTGACCTTCGTTCTGTACATACGGTGAGCTTGGCTTACAATCATTTTCGTGGTACTCCGGTGAGGTGAATGAAGTTTTCCAATCAGCCGTAAATCAACTCGCAGTACTTTCACTCGAAATCAGATGCAAAAGCGGCGTTGACTTAGTCATGTCCATGAGTCTATCTGTTGAAGTCAGTGTTCTATAACTAACTCCTTAACTAACAATTCGACATAAGAGTTGATGTTGAAGTTCGATTGACAGATTAAATCCGTTAATTAGGAGACTCTTACGTAATTGTCTTAAAACTGTCAAGGCTGTGTTAGGTGGTAGTCTTTTTCCATGCGTTTGTTGGGCTTTATACACCGATATGGCAAAAGAAACATATTTGGGCTGCGCTAATAAATAAAACCTGCTTTTGTGCAAGAATTGTGCTTTCTTTCTGGTCTACTCCTGCATTTTGTGGAAAATTTTTTTAAATACCCTCCAAAAGCCTTTACTGTTCAAGTTCTTACACGCATTATTAGTTAGGGCTCCATAGCTTCAGTGCAAGCCGAATGTTATTTTCTTCGTTTTATTTGCTAGCATATGGATGGCTTGAGGGTGGAATGTGTAGTCCTTTCTGTTTGCTTTTTGCGTGTTGTTAACCCTTTGACTCCATTTAGTGTTCAAATTTACTATTTTCACTTCTCTTTCTTTTTTTTTCGTTTTGCCGATGTTATTGCCTCTGCTGCCATTGCTGTGTGCGAGCGGATCACAAATATGAGTTCGTATAGGGCATAAAAAAGAGTTTACAGCGTTACTTGTAATTGGTCCCAGGTATTTGCTAGGATTTGATTTAAAACCCACTCAAGCGCATTATTTCGTGTCTTTTTTCTCTGTTTTCTTCTTTTTTTTTTGTATTGCAACAGTAATGGTATTTGATTGTTGTTGCTTTTATTCTCATTTACGAATTATCGCCAAAATTGATGGCGTTTTATTAGATATTGAATTCTTGTTTTGCTTATGCATGAAATGTCCAGCATTTCGAAGAGAACAATTACAAAAATAAAGGATTGCGTTAATTGGGAGGAGAAATTAGTGCAAGAAAGGAAGAAATGGAAGAAAGTGGTTGCTTTAATTTGATTTTAGATTAAGTTTTCGAAAAAAAAAAATAAACCAAAACCATCTCCTGGATATCGCGTAGACAATTGCGTCTGAATATTAATTTGCTAATTTTTGCTTATCGCTATCGCTTCACAAGACATGAGACAATCGCATCATTTACCCCACCACCTTTAAAAGTATCAGAGCAGGAACATGTACATAAACAGCGCCTTTTCTTCTCTGGCGACTGGGGATTAAATATACGTACGAAATTCTTTTAGGAACTGATTCCAGTACCAATATATAATCGAATTTTGTGTTAAACGCGTAAACTACCGAATATCTTCCCCAGATGTCATATCTATGTTCAGGAGATTAAATGCAACTAAAAACGTCATCTTCGATCGACCTCCAGACAGAACTTTTGATTTGGTTTGGTAATTTCATCTATAAAATGGAAATACAAATTTTAAGATGCGTGTTTGTAACCTTGCATTCATCTTAAAATGCGACTTCAGGGAAGCCTTGCAAATATGCCTCTTGATCTGAATTTCTCTCGAGAGCACTTTGTCTTTTAAAAACTAGATAAGTGTTTGTCCTCTGCAGAGAAGTTAGATCGTAAAATAGAGGCTCTCAGGGCTTTGCGATCCTCAGAACGAATATCAAACCCCAAGGCGTCCCTTGCTCACTTAATAGGACCGAATCAAAAGAATTACATTACGAATGCCACTGCAGCCATGAAATAAAAGAAGAGAACGGGGCCGTCTCAATCTCTTAAGCAAATGCTTGCTTCTAGTCTTTTTAAGGATTAGTTAAAAAAGCGAGCATACGAAGCCCGCCCTATATCCGAGCTGTTATCGCATTCTAAGGTAGCATTCATTTCACTTAACGTTATAATAATTCAAAAGTGAATAAATGTTTATAAAAATTTTAATTTAATTTTTTGCAAGTCTTTGTACACTGAGACGCAACCATTTTACCACAAAAATATATACTCTTTATATATATATATATATATATATATATGTATATATGCGTTTGGATGTTTGGATTTAAAAGTCAAAATGCGAAAATAAATTCGTTGCCAAAATGAAGAAAATACCGCACTTAGCTCTTTAGACAAACATGCATGCATACGTGCATCCGTTCAAACAAGTGAGCGTAACCAGATGGAAGAAATACACAAACAAACGGAATCAAACGCCAATTTCAAAATAAATGTCTTTTCAAATAATCTTCAGTTATATGAAATAGGAATAGGAAGCTAAACGCTTGACTTGTTACACGAATCCTCAATACCCTAGAAAACCTTAGACCCTTTAAGCTGTAAACTAACTGGAAAGTGTTGATGCGCACTTAAAGTCGCTTTACGATCTTACATTTTTTCTTGTTTTTTTTCTCAACTCTTCGTTTCTTCATTATTTTCATGACTAATGATTAGAAGTGTCTCTTATGCAGTTCTTTAATGCAGTATTGATTGACAATGAATCGTAAAAACAATGCAGTCAATGCATGTCGATGGTAAACATGCGGAGCATATTAAAAATATAAAAATATCTGTAAAAATATCTTATCTCTGATAAGTGGTGAATTTCAGGCTCTGCTATCACAGAATGATTAATACGGTTACGCGGCGATGCCAATGGAAACAAAAAAACATCTGCTATACATCATAAATATGAATAAGTGACGTAGCCTTTCGCGATTTATGGGAACGTTTCTTCTAATTAGTAAACACTTTTGTTCTGAAATCGATAAAATCTAATTCTTATTCTTATTCTTATTTTTACTTATTATGTATTTTGTTGTTTTTGGCTAACTGCGGTTTGGCCATACTCGACCGTAGTTACCCTGAATGCTTCGTTTTTACAGGTGTAACACTTACCAGTTAGACGCGCACACACTAGGTTGCGGCCATTCCATACCTCTTTCCCTTTACCCATGTTTGTTTGGCCATCAACGTGGTACACGTATAGGGATGGCCTAAATGATTGGTGATCGCTTAACTTCTAGTGAGAAGACGGCTTGACTATTGACAAATCCACCTGATTTTTAGATAATACCGCTATCCATATCTGTCCAAATTTCATGACATTCCGACCATTAGTTTAAAAGTCATTGTTGTTATATATTAAGCTACGACTTTATCGAATGACTTATCAATCGTCAGAACCTCTTCTGAAGAAGATTTATAACTACTTACCGCTTCTTTTTCGATTGGAAATCGATTTTATCCAACGATCGAACGATCATTTTTTCGTGTTTTTTTTTTTTTTTTTGCTCGGGGAATGTACCAGACATTGGCTAGAGTGCAAAGCCGGTCTGAAGAGACAGCGTCCGACGAAAGGTACACTCGAGTTTTTAATTGCTTAACAAGGTGTTACGGCTATTTTTTTACTTTCTGCTAAAGTATTCTTCACTGTCTTGGCTTTGTCATGATGATGGCTGCAGGAGCTTTAGAAAGCCTCACGTCTTCCATATACTTAACAAATGCAGCGCGTTTAATCTGTTCAAAACGATCTTAACATACTCTCGATTTCCATGTCTGTCTTGTCTTAGAATACGATTTTTGTTTTTTTCTTTTCTTTACAAACCACAATTGGGTAGTAATTCGCGGCATTTCTCTTCGAAATAATTTCATAATAAACAAAATCCCTTTCTTGAGTTATTAGTTTACTGACTCATTTCCAGAAATCGTAGTACAAAACCAAATGCATATAAACTTTAGAAATAGAAAATTTATAATAAATTTCGTATTCTTTGAGACGCTGCAAGCGCAATAAAGAAGTTAATATAACCCATCCATTGCTATTAAAAAGAAATATAAAAAAAAAATGCATATTTACTCATGTATGTGTTTATGCTTATGCTTGCCTTGTGAGTGGATTTACCGAATCCTTTTGTGGGTTTTAAAATGGTCACTCAAACTACGCTCACATATCAAGAAAATTGGAAGATAAAGTGAATGAAAATAAAAAAATGTTATATATAAAGAGATTTTTGAAAGGAAATGCGCAGGGAGGGGGACTGCGTCCAAATATTCGATATACTTATATGCACCGCAATCTGTAGCAGATCTGAGATAGCTTTGAGAATTACATTTCTGAAGACCGTGTCCACAAGCGTTATTATTATCGCCTTCTGTTGTAGATCATCCCGTGAAAATGAATGAAGATCTTGTCATTTTCGTCACATGTCGATGCTCATTTTACTTATCATTGAAGTTGTTGTACTGAAGTTTTTAATTTGGCGTTCGCGTTTTTAGTTATTGCAAAGGCTTCCTCGTTTCATCTTGAGTGGTTCGGTTTTGTCTACTTTTGGACTTTCATCTTTCCATCGCTTATCATATCACCATTATCGTATCCTTTGCTACGCAGCGCAGTGAATCATCCATTCGTGGATTGATCATATGTACAAGATGACGATCATATATCAAATCGTAACGAGGGAGTCTTATTCGGCCAAGCGTAAGACTCTGTTGAATGACGCGATCTTTACTGTTGCACGCGTGTTCCAGTATTCCACGCCACTCATGGAATAATCGAGTTATTAAAAACAAAGTCCCGCAGCCCTTTTGCGAAAGTAAAAAAATGTACTAAAAAAGTTGTATAAAAAATACTTTAATCATCTTTAACTCTATTTAAATATGAAAACATATCACACAGGAAAGATTTCTTTATAGCGTATAGCGAATTCGCATTCATTTGAAGTAACTTTCTTTCGCAAAAATACGTCTTAAATCAGAATAGGGTCCATCCTTAGACACTAATGTTTATCGAAAGAACAATTCTTCTTTCGAGAGTATCCGTGAAAGGAGCATGAAAAGAAAGTGAGATCGCTGCCTAGTCATAGATTCGAACAAGACGCATCAATGTTGCTGCGTGCTTGTAACGTTTTCGTTACAAATCTTCCAATGAGCAGGAAAATCAAACTCATATAGCGGTAGTTTTTCCTCATTTGTTATCTGACCTACGCGAGTTATTGCCGGCAGCATTTCTCAATGAGGATTTTGTTAGATTCGATAAAATCCTAATAAACTATTCAACATTCTGAGCGCTTTCTCCCAATCCACGATGCGATGTTTAACCTTGCGTCGATATTGAGGATAGGGAGATTTTGCCTATTTCACGCCTCATGCTACCACAATTTCTCAGCTAAAACCTTATCACAAATATTTCCGCAAACGGGTTATTTTTGAGATTGGGATCGGAAAATGGGATTTCTAAGGATTTTGGACATTCAAAGCAAAATAAAATCCTAGTGAATACTTCCCCGAATATATTACTCTCGCATGATCTAGACATAATGCGAAGCGTTAATTCCCTCAACTCTTAAAAATCCGTACATCTTGTAATTTAAAGATATCTGAATTATAGTTTCTTGAGAGTAATAATCTCTTGTAGGTCAGATACATCGAAATATTAGCGTCGGCGTTGGCGTTGGCGTCGAATTTTCTTTCCTCGCTTTATGCTAAAAGCTACTTGAAATACGTATGACGAGCGTATACTAATTAATGAATTGCGAATAAAACGGCAACATATAAGTCATAATTAAACAATATCAATCGATACAAACATACGAACACATGAACACATGAACCCCTACGCTATTTAGGCAATCAACCAACCAAACGTGCATCGTTCAATAAAAAAATAATGCTTTTGTACGATGTACAACGTGAGGAACACGAAGAAGAAGAAGAAGAAGAAGAAGGAGAAAATCGCTGAAAAAGTTGCCATGGACCAGAGTAATGGAAGAAATGTGGCAAAAAGGAATAAAGCAAGAAAACGCAAAAAAAGAAAAATGAAAAAATGAAAAAATGCAAAAAGCTACACAATATCGATTTAAATTAATTTTTGTTAGAGGATGCTCAAGCGAAAATCCCCCATTACCGTAAAGTACTTATAACAAAGTCCCCGGTGTCATGATGTCGCATACATATGCGGCAAGGACATGCATACATATCTCTGAATGTTTGTACGATAAAGGACAGACAACTCTTAACCGATGAATGAATGAATGGCAACAAAAAAAAAAAAAAATAAGAAAAAAAATGACTGAACAGCATAAACTAAAATTTCATAAAAAATATGTATACATATATACATATATATATATATATATATATATATAAACGAAGTACGCATAAAATGTGAGTAAAATAAAAGGAAAATGCAGAAAGACTTGCTGCAAGATACGCGAGAGAGGAGAGAAGGAAAAAGTTATTCGAAAAATATCAAGCGACCGACACGTAGTAATAAAGTAAACAAATTAAAAATGGCTTCAAGAGCCGGCGCTAAGTGGAAAAAAGAAATAAAATGAAACTAAACTTAAATAAAAAAAAAAAGGAAAAAAATAACGGAGGAAATGCTTTTAAATGAATATAAAGTTATATGCGTGTGTTATTAAGCGCACACATATATATGTGTACGTTTACATGCCTAACCGACCGAGTCTAACAGAATTCTTTGCTTTGCTTTTCCTCATTTCGGTCTTGCTTTCGATTAATGCGCTCTGCATGGATATAATAGTTGAATGTTCGCGTGTATGTGCATGGGTATGTGCAAACGTTTGTGTGCGACTGTAGTTTATAATTTTCAATATTCATACACGGGGGCCATGCTGCATTGTGCATACGAACCTTATTCGAAATAGAATCACTGACACTCTATCTGTCAATTAATATATCCAACCGTCCGTTCTTTCAATTTTTTTTTTTTTTTTTTTTCATTTGATATTCATACGAAATTGTAGCACACACATGTACGCACATTTCTGTCAGAATATTTGATAACAAAGAATACGAGAAAGTGAGGTGGAAAAAAAGTCTAAATAAAAATTGTATTCGCTACTCGTTACTTTCAAACTCCTCCCATAAATCATGCCATAATGGTTGTAACGGATAGGTGTGGCTTAAACTATGTATTCCAGTCAATCGGTATCGATAATGCGCACGATCGCGCAATCACATAACAAACTTCCCCTTCAGATTCTATGTGTATGCTGTGTTCGCCACAGCACTTGTGTGTGCGTATGTTTGCTTATTTCTTTATTATTCTTATTATTATCATTATTATTTTTTTCATTGGTTTATTTTCCTAATTTTCCGTGCACTCAGCTGTTTTCCTATGCATGCTTTCTCTTTGTATCTCTTATCTTATTAAGCTGCGCTTCCCCTTTTTTATGCTTTATTATCTATCGTTACGTGTTTATCTTTAGTTGTTCTAAATTTTGAGTAATTAACCTCAGTTAGCGTGTGTAGATATGCTTGGGACACTTTTTATTACACAAAATTGCAATTCGTAGCCGTAATAACTGGGTAAGGTTTCTGTGCTTCCAGACCACCGCGTTACTACTTGCAAACTGCCTTCAAAGCGTAATCACTATTAGTTATGAATATTCCTACGTGTGTGTACATTTGTTGTTGTTTTTTTTCCGAGCGCTGGTTTATTTAGCGCGAATTAAATAATTTACGACAGCTGTATACAGCGAAAATGTAGGTTAAAACATACATATATATATATATATATATATTTGTATATAAACCCATTTTACTTTTGCGATTGCTTTATAGAAATCGTATTTTCGAAAACTTTTAAGAAATTATTATGCTCTGCCAAGAACGTATGCGTTCGATTCTGTGCTATTTTTTTATTAGCATTAATTTAATATTAATTTTGCTTTAATTACATATTAACATGTCTTTAGCACTATGTCTGCTAATTCGTAATCGCAGAGAATAACTTACGCACAATATCTAACAAATATTTATAAGAATGCTAATCGAAAAGTTTACGTTGCTTGCTTGTCTGTCCGACTGCCTGCCTGCCTGCCTGCATCTCCCTGGAATTATTATAAAGTTTTTTTCAAATCAATTCAATTTTATTTATTTATATAACATTTAAATGGCACGTGTATGTGTCTTGCACGTCCTATACGCCTCTTGTCATAAAACATTCTTTTCTTCTTTTCTTTCTTTATTTATTTTTATTTTTATTTTTACTCTTTTTAAATAACATTCAATAAAATTATTATTTTTCGTTATGTTATTGTCACTCACTCACTTGCATGTTGTAATTATTCGTTCCTTGTCGATGGTAGCTATGTGCTGCCAGCCATTGGTGGCAACTTTGTTTGTGTTTGCGCCTGTGTTGTGATTGTTGGTTTTTGTTTTCATATCTTTGCGTTTTTACCAGGCTGTAAATCATCCGGATGCTTATCTTTATTTGAAGCGAAAAATATGAGCGATCATTAAAGACAAATTTGGAATATATATATGAAAAAAAGTCGTGGATTAAAGTCTATTGCATACCCTGTTTACCTTAACCTTAAGAAAAAACATTAAACTTTTATTTATAACACGACATAATGTCGCTAAGTCTACCTGCGATTTTCATTTACCTATGCATCGCAGAGTACAATATTTCTCCTTTCCAGAGTACATATCGGAACCAAGGTTTTTTGAATAAAAGCCAAGGCCATAACGAATAAGACCGCAGTACACCGTCTCGAGCCTTTGAAGCCACATAAACGGAATACATCATAATATACATTTTAGAAACCGCTATCACTTGATAAATTGTTTAATACAAAACCAATGGATAAGTTTAGAGTAAGTACAATATTCAATATCTACAAAATTGTTCAAAGAGAGAGAGACGGAGAAGCAATTGCTTTCAATTTCAAAACAGATGTTTGCGGCTACTTTGATAATCTTGGCTTACTTTTTAACGGGAGTTTTAATGTCTGTACAGCGAAACGTATCGCAATCAGTAAAACTGTCTTTTTCCCGTGCGCAAAGTGTAGGGCCGAAGTACTATCGTCCACCGGTACGCTTACCGCGCCCATATATACCGCCAAGACCAGGACGGCCTTTCGGCTGAGCTTCATGCCGTCCATGCGCCAATGCAGCAGAAGATGCAAGTAACGATCTATCGCATTATGCCAAAAATAAATGAGAAACGTGTATACCGTGCGCAGTAGAGAAGACGACAAGACGTTTCTTTTACGTTCCTTAAGCCTTGACAAACACATTAATTTTATCATCAAACAAAACTCTCAAAACTTTTATAATATACAACAGCAATAAAACATTCAAAATCGATTTTTTTATCGCGGTTCGACGGATTTGAAGTGTGAAGAGTAATAAATCTCAGAAAATAATGAAAAGGAACTGTAGACTCAATAAGTCGCCTTAGGATTGATAACGTGCGGTAATTCATTTTTAATATTCCCTCACGAGCCCTAAAGCACTCCACTTGATCTGCAATCGCCAAATTGTAAA
>CCAG010014727.1:0-69030 GCA_001077435.1 Glossina morsitans morsitans
CTATACCTCTCTTTCATTTGCAAACAATTCCCTGTTTTCTTTTGAATTCGCTACACCTGCCTTTTATTTCGCTATACCTCCTTTTGAATTCGCTATACCTCTCTTTGATTTGTAAACAATTTTTTATGTTTTCTTTTGAATTCGCTGTACCTCCCCTTGATTTCGCTATATCTCCTTTTGGATTCGTTATACCTCTCTTTGATTTGTAAGTAATTTCATAAGTTTTCTTTTGAATTCGCTATACCTTCTATTGATTTCGCTATACCTCCCTTTGATTTCGCTATACCTCCCTTTGATTTCGATATACCTCCTTTTGGATTCGCTACACCTCCCTTTGATTTCGCTATACCTCCTTTTGAATTCGCTATACCGCCCTTTGAAGAATTCTGTTTTATTAATGTACCTATGATGTGTTTGTGTGTATATGCAATATAAATTAGGGTTATTCTTGGTGGAATAGAAATAAAGGCTCATTCTTGGTGTAATAGAATTAGGGCTCATTCTTGGTGTAATAGAAATTGTTTGTGTGTATATGCAATATGAATTAGGAACATTTTTGGTGTAATATAAATAAAGATCCATTCTTGGTGTAATAGAAATTGTTTGTGTGTATATGCAATATGAATTAGGGCTCATTCTTGGTGTAATAGAAATAAATGCTCATTAGAAATCTCATTTTTATTTATTTTTGATTGTTTTATATTATATTATATACAATGCGTTTCGGTGTTCATTGAAGTAATAAAAACTTCGCAGAAGCCGCGAAATAGCAATTGGAAATTTGTCCTTTACAAGCTAAACATATTTGAAATATAACCAAATAATAATTTTGAATTTACCTTGATATATTCGGAAATTTTTCTAGGCAGCAATCACGCTCTTTTATCGTTTATCAGGTGCAAGTTCATCATGCAAAATACCTAGGATGTTTTCTTGTCTCTCAATATCGCAATCTTTAAGAAAACCTGTTATTAATGTGTTTAAATACACATTGCATAATGCGCTTGCAGTAGTAAGTTGTGATTTTGTTTTTTTCTATTTTAGCAAAATTATTTGTTCCGGCTATTTAAAAAAATCAGAGAAAACCATTTTACAAATGTTCCTTATCGTAATGCAAATAGAGAGACTAAATTAAGTTACCACTATTCTTCGGATACAAATATAATATTCAAAAATAAATCGAGGCATATTTTCAGGCAGTTGAATTAACAGTATGTTCTCTTTCTGCTCGTTCTGCACCATTGCTACCAAAGTTAATTTTCTTCGCACGAAGATTATTTTAAAAAATCGGGATATACACGTCCTTCGACTGGCAGATTCATCCAACATCCTATGTATTTCAAATACGTATTCGTCATATGAATTCCCTGACGGCGTATCTGATGGCAAGTAGTTCAATAGGAGTGAAAGAAAGTCTTCCATTACTCTGACTTTATGTAATATTTCTGAGTAGTTAGATAAGTCAATGGGGCACATATGTATTACAGCGAATGTTCTAATACAAAAGTTTTTCTTGCCATAAAAACTTCACATAGGAATGATTGTCATTCCTTTTAGTCGGATATCGATGCAAGGATATTTATGAAGACTTCACATATTTGTAACTATAAGAAACTTCATCACTTACTTATATAACTGGAAGAATGAACCTTAACCTTAATTAACTCCTTAAAGGTACGAAGGAGGCAGACAATATCAGAGCTACCCGCCAAATATATTAAAAAAAGGGTCATCCTATTCTTTGTCGTCTGTTGTAGCCATAGCAAAAATTGAGGTAGAAAGTTGAACTTGATTAAAAAAATATAGATATATTTTAAAAATGGGCATGGTCAACTTACAAACTTCTAGGTTATTTATTATAAGTTTATATAATTATTTTTATTTGTGTTATTTGTTTATTTTATATCATTTAATTTTGTTGCAGAGAGCTTAAAAATGGTGTGGTGTTATTAGATGAAAATAATAATGAAATGGGCGTGTCAAAAAAAGCGGCCATTTTTGGCATTTCAGCAGTTGTAGCATCCCGAATTGCTATGGCTACCCCCGGAATGAGTAAATTTACAATCATTGTATATGTTTGCAAAAATTTGTCATGTTTTCTTTTCCCTTTTGCAGCTCTAACTCCAGTTTTAATTAACAAACTTGAAGCTGGTGGTTTCTTAAAACGTTTCCCTAAAGCCAGCGCTCCCATACAAACACTATTTTGCGGTTTTGTACTAATATTTGCGACACCTTTAGGTTGCGCTTTCTTTAGTCAGCGGGCAGCCGTAGAAGTATATTTTATTTGTTTAAATATTTTATAAAGATTTATTAACAAAAAGGAAATATATTTTAGGTAAAAAGTTTGGAACCTGAAGTTCAGGCGGCAATCAAAGCAAAGAATCCGGATATTAAAACAGTTTGGTTTAACAAGGGCTTGTAAATGTTACGAAAGGCAGAAGGAACAAAAAGACAAAGCGCACATCCACTGACAAAACACTCACCAGCGTTATAAAGTGAGCTTATTATCAATAAACAAATATATTTAGTAACAATTTTTTTGACAATAATGTACTTTAAGCGCTTTCGTTAAGCATATAGTTATTGATTAGCAATAATTTTTGGCAATTAGAATATTTTGCATTTATATGTACATTTATTATATTATAGATGTATCTTAATGTCAAACAAAGTTACATTAAACACAATTACCAACCAAAAAAAAAAAAAAAATGAATTAAATTTAATTATTGAAATTATAGTAATTAACAAATTATTATTAATTTTATGTTTTAAAATCAACGCACACTTTAAAGGCGTGTTCGTATTTTTGGCGCAATATGATCACACAAATATAAAAGAATGATGAATGCAATAAATCATGTCTTTCACAAATAAAAATTTATATAGTGAAATTCAAGATGTATGCATAAAAAAGTATTTCGTTTAAATATGTTTATTTAGACGAAGACGTAAATCTAATAACCAAAATTTTTTTTCTATCATTCATGATATTCTTTAATCTCTAACGGAAACAAGTATTAAAACAAACTAACAAAAATGGCGGTTTCAAGACTCCGTATAAAAGACTGGAAACTAGGCAGCACTGTAAACAAAAGCCAATCATGGAAAAACTATAAATATGGCAATATGTTTTACGCTTTTTTTTTCTTATTAATTTTAAAAGAACTGTCAAAATTCCATTACGAAAAAATTCACTCACGTTTTATTAAAGGCAGAGGTTTTAAGAATTTAATTCGCGTGCAAAAAAGAAAAAGCTAAAATTCCATATAACCATAACTTTCGAAATTATTTGATACGTTTAAAAAGATTGTTTGTATTAAAAAATTATAAATAAAGCCAAAACAACGCAAGCCGTGTTTGCCAAGGCCGTCGTCTTGTGTTTATTTGGAAAATTGTGCAAAAAGAGACCGACTTTTGAGACCATTTTTGTAAATTTTAATTTGCAACAGTAGCAGCGTTAACTTTGGTAAACGCTAAAAACTGATTGGTCGCTAAATAAAATCCCTTAGCCACTAATTCATCATCTGGATATGACGATTGTGTTTGCTGTCGAGCGTCAATGAAGCCGAAAATTCCACTATTATTGTAAACATCAAAGCCAAGAAAATAGAAACGAGTTTATCAAAAACATACTAAGTGGTAGTTTCCGCCATCCGCGTTTGTAAGGGCGATTCATATGAATTTTTTAAGTTTTACGGGGGAGAGAACGAACACGCCGCCGTCTTAGCCGCATAAAATACTGACATTTGCCAAACTTATTCGTTTAGCTAGGTTAGCTGGCAAAACAAACACGCAAAAGTTGCGAAAGTCAAACGAAAAAAAAAAAAAATTAGTATTCAGGGGCAGAAGCGGCTGAACGGCAGCTGCATTTTGTCACCTCACCCTAAATAAACATCTCTAAATATCTGCCTTATCAATGAATTCATATAATAGTTGAACGATATCTACAAAGAAAAATTAAATCCAGTGATATTTTTTTTTTTACATGTATATTTTATTTTGTGTTTTCGCTAATTGTGAAAGATTGAAATTGAAAAAACGCGTAACTCACTCGGAGTTCTTAAACGTTCAATCAATTGCAACAGCTTGCTGTTTAGTGAAACATTCTTTCTCCTGAAATTTTTTTGTAATAATCAACATGAATATCGATGATTACGAATCATTGCCTACTACCAGTGTAGCCATTAATATGACGGCCGGTGCTATAGCCGGTGTATTGGAGCACATTGTTATGTATCCTATGGATTCGGTTAAGGTGAGTAAAACCGCTTTTTTCCTTTCCTAAAATAAAGACTATTATCTAACCTAACCAAGAAAGATGCGTTCGTGATGTAATTTTGTCTTGTGTTGATTTAAAAAAGAATAAAAAAAACACATGAAATGAAAAGTCAAACACATTTCATACGAGAGTCATGTCATTTCAATAATTTTATTTTTACTTTCTTCCTAGGGCATTAAAGAATAGAAAATGAAGAAGGTGGGGAGAACGTTTTTTATGCTCATCATTAAACTAAGATGTGTAGCGATTCTAATTATTATTAGTAATTTTGTTTAACACAGCTGTAGCGCTTCAATCAGCTGTTTGGCTGCCTAATCAGATATTAGGATTTCTCTTATCAGCAAAAACGCTTTAGACTAACGTTATTTTTGTGACAATTATCTGGCGTTTATTTTGTTATTGCATTAACAAAAAAAAAAAAACAATAAAACTTTGCAAAAAATTATTTTTATAATTATTTTTTAATTGCCGCATTCGTAATCAATATGTTCCAAATTAGCCAAGCATTGTTTATTGTTTTCAAAAACCTCTTGATAAGATTTATTTTTAAAATACCTTATTAAAAAGGTTTTTTCTTCTTTTAATTTCTAACCATAGTAAATCAATGCCGAATCTAATCGTTCGTGAAGTAAAAATGCACCCATAAGGAAAGAAAGTAAAACAATCTAACGAAATCGTGTGGAGCTTTTAATAGGGCTAAGCCATATAAAAATGAATTACAAAATATTAGAACGCATTGCACTTAGAAGCAATTAAAAACGATGCAGTTGTTTTTCCTAAAGTTGGATGAAGGACGAAAGTATCTTGCCGACAAGTTATCAATGAAAGGGATCTAGTCTGAGCGGAACAATGTTTTTGTTTTTTTGGTCTGTGCTTTTTGCTTCTCGATGAGTTTCACCGTGAGGGTGGCAGGTAGCGTGTATCGAATTGAAAGCTTCTATATAAATAATACGAGACCTGTGACGCTCTATTATCATTAATTGCACATAAAGTTTAATTAATTGCAATAAATGTCGTCGTTAGTTGCTATTAGAATATCTGTATGGAAAATTATTTTAATTAAACAAGTTTTTATGATCTTTATCACGTATGCGTTACTATTATCATTTCGTTTGACACTCTCTGCAGAACCTTTAAATATTTTACACTTTTAACGACATAAACGCTTTTGCCAATTCTGCGAATACAGATTGATTTGCTAATTGTGATGAAAAATATTCGAAAGTAATAAAACGGACTGACAAAACTCAATGTAATACGATAATACGCTTGATGAAAGCAAAGGGTTTGCAAAAGAGTAGTTCCGACTTGGCCAAATGTGGCCGCACAATTCTACAAAGTCTTCAGTTTATAGACTGAACTTCGCCTCTCTTACGGCTACTATTCGCTTCACTTTCTGCAGAATATAAAGCTACTCCCAGGGGATACCTACGAAAAAGACTTAGTTCACCTTTTTGCTCAGAAAACTTAAAAGCGCTACAGCGATGACACAATTATTTGACCAGGAAAATGGCAGAAGATTGTCATTTGAAATGGCCACGAACTTAATCTCTTATGTAACATATGCATATGTAGCCTATTTAAATATAGCCGTTAAATTGTATAGTATTTACTTCTTAAATAACATAGGACAGACAATCATTATATTTCTATTGAAATTAAAATTAAAATGAACAGACAGGCGATGTCGTATATTTTAACATGACGTTTCTTTATTTATTTATTTTTTTTTTTTCATTAATTATTATATAGAAAACAAAATGAAAATTTTAATTCGATTTAAAACGAATGCTAAACACCTATCATCTGGATTTTAATGCAGGAGAATTGCTCAATATTTCCGTTAATTTTAAAAATTGTGAGCGGACAGGCCTTAGCTTATTCGAATGCTACTATATATGCACCTCATTGGCTTTATGACTCACTGTTAGGAACTCTTGAACGCGTCTAGTCTGTAATTGTCAGTGGTGGGTAGAAATTTTGAAATTGATTATAAATATTTCAAGCTCCTGAAACAAAGTACACTTATATAACTTAAACTTGACTTGCAAAGATGGTATCGATTGGAAAGCAAAGCAATTTGAGCCTTTCTTTCTAAAAGAGAATAATTCAAAAATTTGCTTTAATATCTATCGCGAATTGCTTTTAATGCAATATGTTGCCGTGTAGGGAAAACGGTCTACACTTATCTTATTGGTTTTGCATAATGTATGAGTAAAATTCCTATTCAGAGACTGAGGCAGAGAGAGAGAGAGAGAGAGAGAGAAAGCAGCAGCAATTTCCTGGAAATCGTAAGAATATAAATATGATAACAATAGCGACGAGATGAGATATCTCATTTATATGAAAAGCATTTCACATTATCTTACAACCGCTTGTTTATATTCTTATTTAAGTCATTTAATATGCGCGGTCCGCAGTAGCTATTGCTGCGCAACCTTAATACGATAAGATTACTCCGATCACCGACCGCTTTTAAAACAATTAGCTTAAGAAGACAAAGTTACGACTATAGCATATCCATATAAATTGTATACATCCATATATACATACATCTGCACATACTGCTCTTTATAGAATTTCTTGAAATAACGGGAAACGTTATATTTAGCTCATTTACTCTTAAAGGAACATTGAAACGACAAAGGAAACCACGCTGGCATTACGAAATGATCTTAAACACTTTTCGTAGTACGATTGCGTTTCAATACGAGACTTTTATATCATTCTGTCCAATGTTCAAGTCCAGTTCCATATTAACTATTTTAAGCGAAACGGGCTTAACTTTCTATTGAACTTTTCAGCAATTTGAATAACTCAATAATAATGGGACCGACAAACGTACTAGAACCAATCAACAATTATTGATGTTACAAACGAAATAAAGAATCTAGTACGCCGCTTGACTTTGGTGGTACCGACAAATATTAAATTATAATTATATTCTACACCTCATGCCATGGGTAGCAGACCACTACCACTAGCCTTGTTCGCATACGATGGAGACTTTTTCTTAAACACGTGCCGCGATCGACTTGTCAACATTTTTACTTTAAATAATACTTTGTATACCAATAACTTGATATAATATATGAAAGAAAATCATTGTCTTTTATTAATTAAGAGTCACTTATAGGAGAAGTAAACTCTTCACTTCAAACCCCTCACTGTTATTACTAACAACATTTATTACAACAAAATTGATTCTCAAGACATGTCCTTAATTCGAAGAATAGCATTCGGAGCGACTATTATTAGGCTAGGCTCTAGTCCAACCATTAGCATTAGCTACTACTGCACAGGATTCTTTTTTCCTGTTTTAGTCTAAGTATTCCTTCGCTTACTCTAAACAAATTGTAATAATAATGTGTAGGCTTACAGAGAGAACATTTTCTGACGAGATCAGTAAAATACTGTACGTAACATTGTAATATTGTCTCACTTCCATCAGCCACCATTTTGTTATAGCTAAGAACATTCAAAGGCTACCTACCTATGATTTAAAGGGCAGGGAAAAAGATCCGGATAATCCTGATATTTACTATCTACGCCATTTCTACTACAGAATCCAGAATGAAATCCAAGATAGGTCCACCTTTTCGTGTGCTAATTGATTCAGAATTCTTTTCTGAAAGAAATTAAGTTTTTCTCGTCCTCTGCTTGGTAGGTTGCTTTCATGCTAAATTTACAGATTGCAAATATTTGAGATGTTTTAATGAAATTTAATATATTAAGCTATCCTGGCCTAAGGGCGAACTCCACTGAAAATGAATCGCTATAGCCGGTATGGACAACTCACCGTATAGCGTTCTATTCAAAGAAATGTCAATGTAGCCCGACTACAATATATTTAATATGTTTCTTTCTTTAAAAGGTGTCCTAACAAATTCCTGCTGCTCTTTGACAAAATTCAGCTCTATTTAAAATATGCTGATTACAGAGCTTAATTATTCTCTATGGTCTTTTGGTATTTATCGAGTAGCTTATGGATGCCTCGGGGATGTGCGGGATGTGCGTTTGGAGACGATAGCCGTCGATCCGTGTTCGCAACTTCTGTAAATCGTTGACCCGATAAATATCATTGCAACGATTTGCATAAGTGGTAATAGGAAGAGGCCAGACCTGGAGAATATGGCGGGGCGGGTAATACCCCTTATTGTAAGCTGAAAATTATTTCTTTGGTTTTTTTTGCGGGGAACAGACGAACATATCCAAATTTCCCTTTTCAAAACTACAACTTTTGTCGCGAACTAATGTACTTTCAGACTGTTTTGCAGCTTATTGTATTTTCTTTCCAAGCGAACTTAATCATATTTTAGTAGCTTTAGCTATATTTTTTTCCAGATTAATCCAGCTAGAAACACAGAGAAACGCAGTTCTATAAATATCATACCTAACTTCAAACTTTTGCATACACTGAACGACAGCTTGTAAACAACTGAAACGTAGGTCGTTCAAACGTCAATATCTAAGTTAACTGTACCTTCGTACATATCCGATGTGTAAGATTTTTCATGATGCGTTCAGACACATTCGCTTAGTAGCTATGAAGGCACTAGCGTCATGGAGCTAGGTGGATAGATCTAATCAAATTTTGAGGGAGAATAAGTCCCCGTTAGGAGAATGTTCTCTAAAGGTCATGCGTCAATGTTTTCAATGCCATTTTGCCACAAGGCAAAATCAGCAAAATGGGATTGGAATAACATTTGGTCGATATCAACCGGGTTGCAAGCTTTCCAACAAGTTCTATAGAACGAAGCCTACATTCCGGACCATATAAACAAAACTCCGGAAAACTCTGTATATAGAAGAAGAAGAAATAAGAAGATCTCTTAAAGAGACAATGTAGCTTTTAAAAATTTCTTCCCATGCAATTTTACAATGAGGATTAATTTCGTAGCGTAGGTTTAGATTTAGTGTGAATAGTTTTCATATAATACGTATACGTTTCTACAAAGTATAAATAAATACACAAGAGTACAAAATCATATGCAAGATATTTATAAATTGGTTATCAATTACAGCGAAAATTATTTGAGGAAAAACCCCCTTCAAATACTTGCAAATGATAGGAATCGACTGAATTTGCGAGACATTACAATAATAATGAAGGCAATCATTTCACTTTATATTAATAACTTTAATTGAAAAAAAAGGCAACAATGAAATTTGTATTTAAATAATAGATATAATAATAATTTAGATATAAAATTGATACGTAATCTATAATAATATTATCATATGCAATGTTCCCTTTTAGTCACTTCAGGAAACTTTTCCTTATATATATGTAATCATTTTCGAAAATATTCATAGTTATTACGAGCACTTGCATCAATTTAATGTAACCTATACTAAGCGTAGGGTATAAATGTTACAAAGTATGTCCGTCCCGTTAGTCTATACGCAAAATATGGTTTATAGCAAATTATTGAACACAACAAAAAAAGTATCAATGTATTCTTTGGAAAACACCAAATGAACAATAACCGCCATACCCATTAATTTATAGTAAGTTCATTGTTAGATGTTTGCAAATATGTCGATCAGCGACTCGTAAAGGTAAAAATGATTAAGAAATGGGAAATACCAGCTCAATTGGATGGTTTTGACCTTGCTCTAGATACATTAACAGTTTTCCATGTAATATTATCGATTTATTCAGCGTACGCGGAATTAAGTTTTTGACATTCATTTTGGTTGTTCTTTGATTTGAAGTTATCTGCTGCTGAAACCCCTCAAAGACGTTCAGAAGGTTATGGTGACGTTGCACCCTCATATTCCAGTTAATGGTCTTGCTTTCAGCGGTTTAAGTAACAGTGATTTTGATGTCACTGCACTAAGCGCACTCACCAGACATGGCGTGTATTGATTACCACTTGTTCAGATCGGTGCCAAACCAATATAAGTTCTTCCAACATGACATCGCTAATATGATATGTTGCTAAAAATGTTGTAAAGTCTTTTAGCAAATGATGGAAACAATTTTGATTAATATGCATTGTACCACTTTCAAGTGAAAAAAATGATCAAAACTTTTGCAAACATCCAATAGCAATGATTTCACTCGGTTGTGGAAATACTTATTAGAAAAGAGTTCAAATCAGGATTTCAGTAGTCGACGCCAGAAATTTCTTTTAAAAAAAAGGTAATGAATTAAAAGGATGCAGTTTGTTTTTAACAATTTGAGTAAGGGAAGGAAACTGATAAAGTAGATCTCAACACATCACATGATCTGCTGGCCTGTTGTCGCCATTTTCAATCCTGTATCGATTTAATTGCTTATTAACTTGTCAGAAAAAAAATCAATGAAAATTGCTATATAAAATTGGATAATTTAAATCTAAATTGATTCGCGTCGAAGTTCCATTACTAATACCACAAAAGGTATCAGGTTCTTGCTTCTTCTACTTTAATTTTTTACATACATGGACATTTAATTTATACAGTAAAGTAATGAGAGTATAATATATATACAAAATCACTTCAATTCATCCCCATAGTACATTTAACTATTTCAAGTATAGAGTCGATTTACAAGGAGCTCCCCATTTTCATTCGCTTATTTTTTACGATTATGTCATGATTTTTTTTTTGTATTCGTTTTCGAATGAGTCATAAAACAATGCACCCTTTAAAACAATGCTTGTAACTTATTGGAAATTCGCTTTCAATAACGGGAACATCACGTGGACTACCACGTGATCAATTTATAGTCATAATAATTATTTCGCTAAGCGAACATTTCAAATAAATTTATACTGAGCTTCATAATATTGCCTGAAAAGATTGATGCGACACGAATTTATTAATTAGTGTCATTTATAGTGATGGCTCTGGTATAAATAAAGAAAAAAAAAATGGGTGAAATTGGAATTTTAGATCATAAAAAGCTAAATCAATACTTTTCTTTGCGGCCGGTCCCTGCATTATGCAAAATTATTGAACAACAGGAAGCGATGGACAAAATCTCTGAGCTACAACGGAGGTTAATAAAAGAAGATTATTTTAATTACGATTCTCAAAGAGTAGTAACAGTTTATGGCGATCAATAAAATGTCACTTTTTATATTTAGTTACTTCTGAACTTATTTAACAAAAATCTCTTGCATATTTTTAGACTCGAATGCAAAGTTTATCACCGAAAACCGCCAAATACAATATAACGGCAACATTTAAGAATATGGTAAAAAAAGAGGGTCTACTAAGGTTGGTGCTTTTGCAAATTGCTTTGTCTCAATCAATATTTTTCTGTTTTCACTTTATTCAGACCCATAAGAGGTGTAACGGCCGTTGTGGCCGGGGCTGGTCCTGCGCATGCTCTATATTTTGGCTCGTACGAATTATCGAAAGAGTTTATGACGAAAGTAACCAAAAATAATCACATTAATTACGGTAAATTTCTATTAAATTGAAGTAAATTAATAAAGAAAAATATGTTTTTAAATAAAGCCTTCTTCTTTTGCAATAGTTTCCTCAGGTGTGGTGGCCACTTTAATACATGATGCCGTCTCCAATCCAGCTGAAGTGATAAAGCAGCGAATGCAAATGTACAATTCTCCCTATCGGTCTGTGGTCGCTTGTCTGCGTGGTGTTTATCAAACGGAAGGCCTCAGAGCCTTCTATCGCTCATATTCTACACAGCTTGTAATGAATATACCGAATCAAACGATACACTTCTCTACCTATGAATTATTCCAGAATGTGGTAAATATTCATACCAAAATTCTTAAATATTAAGAAATTATCTTTAATTTGATGAGACGTTTTTCAGCTCAATCAGGAGCGTAAATATAATCCTCCAGTACATGTAATAGCGGGCGGAGCGGCCGGTGCATGCGCAGCAGCTGTTACTACACCTTTGGATGTAGTGAAAACCTTATTAAATACCCAAGAAACCGGTTTAGTTAAAGGCATGATAGAGGCCATGAAAAAGGTTTTGTTATTAAAATTAAAAGAAAAAATCAAAACAGAGGAAAACAAGTAATAATCGAATGATATTTTTAGATTTATATTATGGCTGGACCAAAAGGCTTCTTCAAAGGTCTGTCGGCTCGTGTCTTATATTCAATGCCAGCCACTGCCATCTGCTGGTCTACGTATGAATTTTTCAAATTCTATTTATGTGGCATAGAACGCGAGCAGTACAAATCTTCAATTGTGGGCAAAAGTACACTGCAGCCACGTGATAAAGGGTACGTTGTCCTTTCCACGACATCAAACGATGATGACTCAAAATTAACGGACACCAAAGAAACGACATCGCCACAATCACCGACATCATTACAACCGCCGCCAGTGCCATCTAGACCCATTAAAACGGTATGCGAATTGTCAACAAGTGTGACAGCGCCTCCACTAAATCTCAATACCCGACACTCGGACGTTAAAAGTCCTTTTGAACGAGGATTTCCCACTACATAAATGACTCTCATGTCCTGTCACAAACAGAGTATGTGTCAATAACTCGAACTCATTGCAATCATCACCCATATAATCCCGTTCAATCACAAACACACACACAATTCTGCATACATACACAAACCGCACAGATAGACGACAAGCATAAAAAGCAATTGTAGCGTCAGGTGTCTCGCCTGTGAGTACCAGCAGCGCCTGTTTATGCTGACATGCCACACGAAATTCTCTATGAGGATGAGCGTTGAAGAGCGTTGTCGCTGTGTGCGTTTGTTTCTTTGAAGAACTATGGGAAAGTTTAGGAATATAAATCCACTTTTGTTATCTCATCTTTATATTTAATAGATCTGTTCTAATATAGGTACATATATATATATATATATATATATATATATATATAAGTATATATACATAGATATATAGGTCTATGTATATAAATATATATATATATATACGAGAATGCGTATTGTAAATGTATTACGAAGATAAAATTCATTAACGCAGTGTCACTCTCGGAACATAAACCAACGTCAGTATGTCTTTTTGCCTTGCAGTGGTTTTTAACTTTTCAATCGCTTGTAACACAATATTCTTGAACAGCGTTTCTCTCGTTTCTTCAGATCTTGAAATATCCTGGCGGAAATAATTTTCAATTTTTCAAAAAAAGAAAGGGAAAAAGATTTAAAAAAACGCCTTATTCTCGACCCTACAACAATATGTGTACATAAATCTATTTTAATTACTTATTGTACACAATAAAGTCTTGTAAAACATAAATTGAAAACGAATACAATTTAAAAACATTTAACAAAAAAAAAAAAAACGTATAATTTAAAGAAAATAAAAAAGAAAAGGAAATTAATTACTAAACACAACTGTAATCAAATTGCAATAAGAGAAAAATAATTATTATAAAAAAAAACATCATACAATTGAGAAAATGTATTAACACCATAAATTTGCTTATATTGTTGTTATTGGTTTTATTTTCTAATAATTGAGATTTTAATTTTTGAAATAAAAAAGATAAATAAATAAACAAAAATGGCATCTTTTCTTTTTTTAATAAACATATTCCTTTAGCCAGGTAAAGGCAGAGAACACAAATTGTTACACTTTACGAAATTCTTTATTAAATCTCGATATATTTTAAGTTCGTATTAAGTTTAATCTAAATATTTAAAAATGCTGTCTAAAAATAATCAACATTTTAAATTTTAAGAAAACAAAACCACTTTGTTATCGTCAAACGACTCATTGAAATTGTAATAAAAGAAAAAGAAGCAAAAAACAAAAAAATTATAAATATATGGAAAAAAGAGGATATATATATGTAGATATATAAATCAATAAATTCAATTATTTTCATTTGCAAAACAATTTCTGCCCTCTCGTAAGATCTGCCGAATCAAAAGTTTGACTCGGTTAGCATCTTAAAGCACATGTATTTGAACTAATTGTGAGGCTTTGGAATTACGAGAAATTTTTATAAAACAAAAGCATTCCTAAACTAGTCGTGATATTAAGCCAGATAAGTGGACACACCTGTTACCTTCAATGTAAGGGGATATTGCCATTACGATAATGAAGGAGTTTCCATCAGGGAATGAACAGTGTCTTCAGGACGGCTAAAGCTAATGTAAAACACGACTGTGGTCAGGTTAAAAGAAAAATTACTACGAGATACTTAGATGTTTGTTACAATTTAGGCAGGAATCGCCACTCGTGACTCGATGCACATGCTAAATATCTCACCCACAACAAAACTAATCAATCGTAGTAAATACGAAAACAAATGATTTACATTAACTAAACTTTAAGTTTTTTCAGATGCTTTCTTCGTATTCGTGGCCCATAACTTTTCCAAAAACTTTCTCGTAGATCTTCGATAAATTTGTGCACTCAAAAATAAGACCAACAATAATATATCTAACCCATATCTTTGAAATTTTTCGATGACTTATTATTTTAATATTCGTTAATTTAATTCCCGAAGGATAGGGTGCGCGATACTCAATCTTTACGTAGCAACAAAGCTTATTCTGGACATATAACATTTTTTGGAGAGGTTGAAAAGAGAAAGTTTAGTTCGGCCCCGTAACGAAAAGTTATCCCAAACTCGGAAAGAGTTTACCTAAGAGCTTTGGAAAACTAACTAATTGGAAAACTAACGCTTCTGTGACCACGATGGACGGTGAACACTGAATCTGCTATGCTACGCAAATCCTTTTTATTGTACATAATGAAGCAACTCAACTATAAAGGCGTTCGAATATGAGCTGAGCTATTCCACTATTCCCCGCAACTATTTCTAATTGATTCGTACATCCAAGCAGAAAACAGGCCTGACATGTCAAAAGACATGATCAGGTGATTCTCCTGTTTCGTCTCATATTGCAGAATCCGTTCTGAATACGTCAACAGTACGAAATTGGTACGGGGTGTTTAGATATCAATTCCTATATCTCGCGTACTGAAAGTGTTTTCATTTCATTTTATTTTATTAATTAACTAGAAGCTAGTGATGCTTATCTGGAAATGGTTATTGGAAATGCCGCTTGGTCTATAGAGTCACAATGGTGGGTCTACATGCACGGACAGGCAGAGAGAAAATTTTTTCGAAAAACGTTGCCCACGTAATGAATGGCGAAACTCAGCGCAAATTTATTTAAGGATTAAAGAGACTAATGACCAAATGCCAAGACTATTTTCCTACAGATTCTTCTAAGTGTGTAGAATATGTCAGTGAAAAAGATCGTGAATAGATTATTTCGCGTTTACTTTTAGTGATTAGATATAAACCAGTCTTGTATTGTTAATCAGAGACAAAAATTAACACAAATATAGGATTTAACAAAGAAAACAGTCTATTTTGTGAAAAAATAACAACTAATTATTTACCATTACGACCCTAACCTGCACATCGTTGTGAAGACATGTCCGCGGCGTTCATCAAAGTAGCTCCGAGAGAAAAAAATAAATATATTCTTTGCAAATACTCGCTTCTGATAAAATAGCTTAAATTGCCTTTTTCCAATTCGTGAACGTCAACATTGGGACACCGTCCGGCGAACATACTTCATCTCTTAATATAGCGGAATGTTTTCCGGTTATCATAACAGTTTTGCACCACCACTTGTATTGTATATTGTTAAGCCATTTGCCGGGGAACACTATTTTTCACAGCACCATCGGCTAAAGCATCAATAATCGTGTAAACAAATGCTGGACCACAACCGGATAAACCGGAAACTGCATCTATCATAGATTCAGATCAACGTTAGTAGGAATGTAAGACAATTTAAAAAATTGTTTTCAAAGCTCCATCGGTTTCTTCTTCGCATTGATGAAAACCAGAAAGGGGAGAGTTTCAGATAGTTTGGGACGTTCTAATGGTGTCCCGACCGCAGGGCTAATATGTTATACTAAATTTTATAAATAAAGATTAACACAAACTTATCATTAGTTTCTGGAAATATCATTCGCTGAAGCGATAGTGGAGGCGTTGAGCCCTATGCTTGTCTTTTAGTTTACAACGAAATAAAAAGAAATGAATAAATTGTACATAATAGTAAGTAAAGATAAATGCAAACTTACCTTTGATATGCAGGGAATCTTCATTCTTTTTGTTGGCGCCGTGGGCTAGGTTGTGGAAGAACCTTTCCAGCAGGTCCTGGCTTACCCTGTACGGCGTTATAGTTACAGGGTAAGCCTCCAGCAGCTCGTCCCTAAGTTCGGTAAAATTGGCAGTTGTTAGGCGGGTGCTCATCGATACATGGTCCGCCGTTAAATTCACCTCCAAATAAATACTGGTGTCTTGCAGGTCACCTTTGAGCTCCATCCATGTGCTACTGTTGTTGGAGCTCCGGTGAAAGACGTTCGCGAACTTGGTAACCATGACGATAAAGTCGCACGTCCTCTGCACTTTTTCGCCACCATCTAAGTCCGAGATCTCCCTGGCGTTTATTGCAGCTTGAAATGTTGCGCCCTGTATGTCATTGTGGAACTGCGCAGTACTGGCAATTCCCTATAGTACGCTATGTAACGGCATGCAGCATCTCTGATTCCAGAATCGAGAGCTGGGCGCGTTCATTTGCGGCATGTTCGCAACTAGACTCAACTCGTACGCGCCTGCGTAATTAATAACAAAGACTTTCCTACTGAACACATCTAATAAGTACGGGTAATCATACATACAGTAAGCGCACGCGATGTTTGCTTCCATCTGCCCGCCTCCTGATGTACACACCGTTTACGACATTTACAACGAATCTTTTGTTGCAGGGACTGCTGTCGCAGACGACAGCTCCGACGTCAGGCCAATCTCCTCAGCGAGTTGAAGATTCTCTACTAGCCTTGTCTCTATTCTAATTCCTGCACCGTACCTGGCGCAGTTGAGAATAATGCTGAATCCCGTCAGAAAGGCTTCGCCCTCCGAAGACGAGGACAGTTTTGTGCTCCCCGGTCTTCGTAGCTCGCCTATCCGTATACCCGCATATATGTATTACATCCTCCGCTCGTGAATACACTTCTCCACGACTTTTTTGAGTGCCTCATTGCCTCACACTCAGCTGTCAGCTATTTCTCCTGTCAGCTGATGCATGGCTCTCATATCAATACCGGTCAAACAGCATCTCATGACTTCCAGTTCGGCTTTAAGGCGCCGATTCTCCTCCGTCAGCTCTGCTTGAACTGATGTCGATGATCCATCATAATCAACTACATTACTAAATACAGGATCATATAATGTAATGACGTGGCTTTCTAAGTTACGCGTACTAGGCATACTAGCCGTATCAGTTCCGTTAATTCGGTCGGTTCGATTTCCTCCTCTATCTCACTACACTTTTATTTTCCTTGAAGATATTTTTTTCTTCTTTAACTTTTTAAACTCTTATTATCAAATAAAATAAAATTTATAATTTTATAATTTTTTGGGTTATTTCTTGTTTCAGTTTTATATTGAATGTTTTACAAATTTCTTCTTCTAATTTTTAACCTTTTTAATTCCTTTTTTTTAATTTTTTTCGCAATTATTCACTTCTTACAACTTCTTTGTGTACTTGAGAAATGGCTTTGTTGAAACTAATTGAATTTTCGAAATTTCGGTATTTCCCTTTACAAGGTTTATAAAAACCTACCCTTTTGTTTACTATGGAGAGAGCAAAGAGTTGCTTTCAATAAATGGAACTACCCCTTCTGTTAAATGCAAATATCCCCGAACATGATAAAATATATTTTCCCTTTCTTAATAATAACTCGCAGCGTAAAAAAATAGAATTTCATCATTGAATCACATTTGCTGAATCGAAATTATATAAGTTTAATACGCTTAAAGACCTATGAACTAGTTACATAGATACAATTCATATGCAAAAAGAAAGTACAATATAAGTGAATATACATCATCAAATTTTTATCAGCGACAAAATGCACATTACGAGTACGGTCAGTTTTCTTTCAAACGTATTCAAGGGATCACAGAAGGATTTCCGGCTCAGTGGTAACGCATTCAATATCTAGCAACAATAAACGATCTTTCGACAGACGAGTTACAAGAACTTGGTATTAATATGAAAGGGATTCTATCCGATCTAGAGAGAGAAAAAGTTTGTGTATAGAAGGCTTAAAGAGTAAAATATGCCAAATATTTGAAGCTTGTTTTGTTTAATGCTTCAATTGCTTGTTTTGTCGTTCAACTCCCTTTAGCTATCTCAACCCGTTATTGAATTTTACATGAGTTGTCTTAGTACATCTAGTGAATTTCTCCTTATAAATAATTCGAACATATAAAAGGAGATTAGAAGCTTCACAAAGCGATTTAGAGTATTATAAGCAGATGATGCCACTCAAATATTTTGTACAATGTAGCTGACCCTATCAATGGACATGAATATTAATTTGCGGAACAAATTGTTCAAACTATATTGATTGCTATAAGCCGATTTTTGATAAATGTATAAAGCCGGCTATTAAATGCTCAACACCACTTCACTAATCTTTGTCATAAAATATTATCTTCCTAAGGACGGTGTCTGAAAAAATTGGGCCACACTCCAAATTTAATACATTAAATTTGCATGTACAATAACTAATCGGGAACAATATTCATATATCTTGGTTTTGTAAGAACGGCAAGCGTTCAAAAATGATTCCGTCCTATCTAAATCGCTCCCGTTCAATACATTACTTTTCAACGATTTTTGTGATTTGAGAAAATGTCACAAATGCTACAAAAAATTGAAAATGAATCAAGAGGCATAACAAAAGATAAATCGATCTTACAAATCCTTTTAGATATCTAAATTTAAAATACTCCTATTACTATCAGTGGTAGGAGAGGGAAATGTTAAATGTGGAGACTCGAAGACGTCGTTATAATGTCCTAGCAAACGTTTAGCAGATTTTTTAAATCAATACCTAGTAAAATTGGAAAGTTACAGCTTTTTGTCTGTTATGAACGCGTTAGCGTACAGAACACACTCACGAACACACTCGAAGTCTTCAACGCTTTTCACAAATGCAAGTGTCGAATTAGAAGCCAAAAACTGTTAAGGGGTTTTTCTATTAAGGACAAGCCATGTCGCTTCAAACAGTAAAAATTTACACAATTGTCGCTACTATCTACAATGAGCGTAATGTGAAGTTCTTTGCTATTTTCGACGAATTTATGGGTCGAACATACACATTTTTAAAGTTTATTTACGCCACTTAACTAAAACTAGTTATATATGCATATTCAAGTTATTTTTCAATTTTTATAAGCGTTCCAAAAACGTATAGCAGACACATTTGAATCGATTTATATGTTATATCTTACGCTGATCAAGAATGTATGTATACGTACATTGCGGGATCTCTAATACGTAACTCAAATTATTGCAGGTATAAAACATAATCTAGTCTACATAGGTCAAAGTTGAGACACTGAAATGTGTACGACAAAAATCGATCCTACCATTACATTTATGGCAAATACGAATTAAGGATAAAGAAGCAAAGTCTAGAAAGAAAACAATTGTACAAGGGATGTATGCAGCCCAAAAGAAGAAGCTTTGTCAAAGCCAAAGCTCATAGACAGGAGCATACCACATAAGAAAACTGTTTAACCGAAAAAAGGCTAATACTCTTGAAACTAGACGACTAACACAAGCCAAAAGTTTAGGTCTTAGGAAAACGTTTATGCTTTTTCAGATTTAAGGAGTTCCGGCATCATATTTTTTTTTTGTATATAAAAATTTTTACTCATCTACGTGAAACTCTTTTTTTATATGTTATAACTTTTTGGATAAAAAAGCAATAAAAAATATTAAAGGTTAAAAATTGCATCTAATCATAGTACGGTATCCATTACTCCACGGCGTCGTGAACGTTGACCTAGTATGGGACGCGGTTTATATAGGTCTTCACTCGTATAGCGTTGTTGTTGCGTCAGTTTTTGAACAGTCTTAAGACGATCTTTCAAGTGCATTGATTTCGAGTTAGACTCGACACCTAATAAAGAAAAAAAAGACGAAAAATTCTTTATAGACACTTGAACTTGAACTTGAAAGAAGAGATATATATGTCATGAGAAGCTTACAAAATTGTTGTGAACGAATGAATGCTTACCTAAGTTAAGTGATTTCTTTTATGTTAATGTACACATATAGATATATATTTTAATTTTCTTTGTTTTACTTTTAGTTAATATTTAATAATTTACAACATGCGTTTTTTTTCATTGTGGTTTCGTACTATTTTTTAAATAGCAAGTTACGGATGAAATGTTTTAAAATTGTTTTGATTATCTAAAAGTAAGGAATGAATGGACAAAACTTTTTAAAAGGAAATTTTATTTAATTAAAATAAATTTTGTATATTGTATAAAAAATAATAAAGTATGTATTTACTTTTTTATCGAACATTGTATATAAAGAAAGAAAGAATATAGGGGAGTCGTCGGACTAAAATAATGATAAGTTATGCTGATTTACATTTATATAATCGCCGACGCCCTAATCGTTCCAAATACAAGTACTCTTAGCGATTGTAAAATATGTGGAATCGTAGCTGAATGCATTTGACCCTCCTGCAAGAATCAGCTTTTGAGATTTAACCCACTGCCGGAGAATGGGAATATATTCGTTTGAACGACACCTAGAGGAAAGCGTCAGACATCTTTTGAATTACATACATTCTTGGTCAGCAACGGGATCTGAATCGATCTAAGCGAGGTGGTCTATCCGCCTGCGCATTGAGTTCGATAAACATTACACAAACATTCTTCTGATCGCAAAAATTAAGATGTGGACTTTAAAATTGGCACCCGTTTGAGAACTATTGTACAAAAGGGACTCACAACACCTCGGCTTTTAAAAGCAAATAAAAGGGTTTTTCGCTTATTGCTCATAAACCACAGCATGTACAACGATAAAAATGGTCGCGTATATTCTATAGGTTATCCTACCATATTTGCACAAAACTGAAAAATACTACCCACGCGAACTAATATTATAGAGCGTCGAAATTTAATTTGCTCGCTCCTTCAATTTTTTTCTTTTTCAAATGAAAGCTTTGGTGATAAAAGATTCGGTCAAAGGGATACAATTTTCTTAGTTGTTTTCCTTCAAACTTCATATTTCGTGTTAAAGAAAGAGGCTATATTAGATGAAACCATACGCGCCCAATGGCACGTCCGACGGCGTACAATTCCTAAATTCTCGCAAATGTTTATTAGAAGTTAAACTTTTACTCACATGCTCTTGGTTGAATGATTTTTACCTGCCAATAAATATAAGGTAAGAGGTGAAAACCTCTATCAACATGAAAGGAAGTCCTAATGTATATCTTTACCACAATCTACATTGAAAACATGCAAAACTTTCACCATGATAATGAAAACTCTATTGTTAAGTAATGGGGATCCAACTTAGCGTCTTTCTGAAGCTTTTTTGAAGCATCTCGAATCAAATTTTGCAAGAAGACAACTGCTCTTGCTTTATGATGGTTTATAAAACATATTTGATGTAAAATTAAACAACAAACAAATCAGATCATCTAGATAACAATATGGATAGTTCTTGGTGCACATCTCAAAAATTGTTGTAGAAATCGTTATACCGCAAAAAATTAAGTGTGCTAAAAACGGTACACGTGGAAGATAATGTGTCAATAACGTTTTCTCAGAAGATATGGTTTTTGTGATGGCAGCATTTCTATCGCTTTTCATTCGCAATCGGTTGCTATTATTTAATATTGATTGATAATAAAATTGTCTAGGGATTAATTAGCTTTAACCGGTTTAATAGCTGATATAAAAATAAATATTTTTGCAGAACACTAGCAATCTTTTTTTAGATCAATTTTTTTTGTGAAAACCCTACTTCACTTCCGTTTCATCAAATATTTAATAAACTTTACAAAATTTTTCATTTTTTTGTTTAGAGAAAAAATTTCGATCTGTAGCCAATGGAAACCAACAAGGTATCTTTTTTCCAATAAAATTGATCTATTAAATTCTTTGGGTCTCTCGCAAATAAATTCCAGCAAACGATCTTTAATTGCGTATTCGCAACATAACATCGTCCTTTAACATAACATATATGTATCAGGAGTGAAAAAAATACGAAGTGGAACCAAGTCATCCATATAGAAATATACAATCTTCTTGGGGCCGACGTGGACATATCACAGAATACAGCGCATTTTCGGTTTTGGGTCATGTCTGTACACGCCCTCGAGTTCACGCCATTGAATACTTAAATTGTTAGTATTGGTTTATTACTACTGAACGCGTATGGGACTGAAGTTATTTCCAATAATTCAAAGATGGCAATTGGCACCACTACGCAAGACTACCAATGTTAGATATCCACTTCTTAAAGAATAAAAATTTGTGATAAATAATAATTTGCTAAAAGATCATACGTAATGCTCGGCAAGTGTCGCCTACCAGAGTAGGAAAGTAAGAGTAACAGCAATACAAGAAAAATATCATCAATTACTATATATATCTAAATCTTAAATTACGAAGATATGTGAAATTAGATCTGTTGGGCGTACTTTCGGCGTGAGGTGGGTATTTGTAGAGAATCGTAGGGCGCATTTCCAGTACTAAAAGATTGACTGTATACAGATATAAATAAAAATTTACTTTCGTTAACTTGAGTTCTGTTAATTCTGTAATCTTAAGTTTCTTGAATCCGTAAATAAGTAGTAATCAGTCCACATTTATAAGTATTGTATACGGAAAACTAATGCACTTGAATCTCTTTCGCGAAGAATGAAAATAAAATACTTAGATGAAAAATAAAATAAGTAAAAATGAAGCAATAAGTAAGTAATAAGGAAAAAACCAATAGATGTCAAAATCAATTTTGAAAAAAGAAAATTTGAATAAATTGATAATTCTTCGATTTGTTTAAAAGATTTTAAGGACTTACCGGTTTCGTTTTTATCGACAATTTCATTTTCTTTGGAATTAACACTGCCACTATCCGACGAAATTGGTGACGTCTTAACGGTAACCGTGCATTTGTCCACCTCATTTAGTTTGAAACGTTTACAAGGTGTTGTTTCAAGTTGCTGTTGTAATGTCTTATTGTCTACATGAATGGTGGAATAGTTTTGTCCCACTTTTTTGATCAGATAACGATGGTTTTCATCGTCATGGGATAGAAAAAATCGTTCACTATATTCGCGTTCAGAAGGGTCAAACCGAAAATTATTTATAGATCTACGATACGAATCTATTACGACGTCTAATAATTTAAGGCGTTCATTAAATTGTTGAAGCCGATCTTCAAAGAAAAATAAATTTGGACATAAATTTTCATTAATCTCATTTTCTTTTTCAGATGAAACTTGAACGGGAGACTTGAAAGACTTAGATGTGACGATTTCGGCTTTGTTTGTAGATACTGTTACATGAACGCCGGCCTCTGAAGATGTCCGTACGTCTAAATCTATAAAATTTGTTTGCGGATTTTCCAAAATATCATTTAATATCACAACTTTGTTTTGGTGTTCGTGACGTAGTTCGGGCTCGCTTAAAACAGAATTTTTCGCTAAAAACAAAAAGAAAAAAGTAAGAAAATTATTTTGATGTTATCTTATTTCACTACCATTCGTTTTTGATGTGCTAGTCTTTTTCGTTTCGCTATTTGACTTAGTTTTTGACTTTCCAGATGACGATGTAGCTTGGTTACTTGGCTTCGACGATACGGGCGGAGTTCCATATGTTCCGGAAGATTTATCATTGTCATCATTGGAATCGGTTGATTTACGTTTTATTGGTTTGGTTTTAACCTCACTGTGATCGTCTTTTCTTTCACTTCGCTTAGATGAAGTTGTTGAAGAACAAGAACTCTCTTTATATTGATGATATCGTTGCTTGTCCTTCTCTATTGACAGGCACGATGAGTGTTTTGAATTTTTTGAACTATCTTTGCGTGTAGCTGAGGAAGATGAATGCTTTGTTTTTGAAGAACTGTGTTTATTGTGACCACTACTGCCACTACTGCTACTGCGATGATGATATCTGTCTTTACTTCTCTCATCTTTACTGTCCTTACGATGATCTCTTTCTTTGTCATGCGAACGACGATGTTCTTTAGCATGTTTTTTACACTTCGATGACAACGAAGAGGAATATTTAGTGCTAAAATATTCCTTATCACGTGCGTGGTTAATTACGGGCGATGTCATGGTATTTTGAATTTCTGTAGTTGTAGTTGTAGACGTATTGCAAGACATTTGTTCCTTAGAAGTTTTGGACGATGATTTATGTTCCATAATAATTTCCTTATCTTTAAATCCTACCTCAGCGTCAGACGCTATAACCAGCGGCGCCGACGAGGTAGTATCATCTGCAAAAGAATCTACACTCTTCTGAGTACTGGAAGCAGCCGGTGGTTCAACATTGCTATTGCTGTTATTGTACGCGACGAATTTGAAGGCCGACTTGCTTTGCTGAATTTTGTCGTTCTCTTCTTGAGCTGTTTCCTTCGGTTCTCCTCCCTTTAAAGGTGAGGGGGAATTTTGCCTATTCAAGGTATTAATTTTACGTTCAGTGCCTTCGAATTTGATTTCGTCTTTCTTTATGTCGAAATGAAGTTGAAATTCTTTCCCCTTTGATATTTCTGCGGAAACAAACGTCTCACTAGAATTTTCATTAAATTTTGGCATCTGAGCTTCTTCCGAAATATTCGCTGCCACCGCTTCTTCTTGACTGTGACTGCCTTCTATAACGACTTTTGATGCCTCTGAAAAGCTCTCGTTCGAAACACTAGATAATTGAGAAATTTGTGAAACCTTCGCTTCCAATGATTGACTGGTCTCTCTATCGGTATCTATAATTTCATTCTCCTGCGCACACGTTACCAATCTTTGGTTAGCCTTTGTGGGAAGTGCTATATCTTGCACATTTTCTTTGATTTGTGGGTTCTGTTTTATTTCCGCTTCGTCTTTAACTTCTATTTTAATATCAAATTCTATCTCTCTTTTCACAGAAGTGATCAATTTTTCTTCATTTCCCAAAGGCTCAAAGGGAGGAGATTCATCATCATCATCTTGGGTTCTATTATCATTCTCAATTTCCATATCGCATTCACCGTCACCTTGCCCTTCAGATTTCACAGTAGCTTTATCCGAATCCGGGCTGACTTGTTCCAAATCGTTTGGCAAGAGATCTGATGTTTGCACTTTTAATGGTTGTCCACTCATTGGCAATGGTGGCAAAGGATGCATTAACGGCGGAGGCGGTGGTTCATATTTTTTAGGTGGTATGCCCAAATATTTGTAAGCAATCTCTTCTATACGAGGCTGAAAGATACTGCCAATTTTCGGATTAACCACCTGATCTACGATACGCTCCACCCCTACATCTAAGAAACCGGATCTAAGTGCAATGAATTATTATTTAAATTTACTTTCTTCACTTTCAACCAACTTACTCGGCAATGTGACGTCTCAACTTTTCGCGCAATTGATTTTTATTAATTTCTGGCTGCCATTTTTGTTCAGCTAAAAATTTCTTAACTGAATCCTCCACTCTTTTCCTTAAATTTTGGTACGCTGGCTTTGTGTCTACGTCGGCCATGGAATCCTTGCGAAATTCATCAAATACTCCTTGAGATTTAACTTCATGCACAATTTTTTCAACGAATTGAGTGTCCATCGCACAAATTCCTTAATAATTTCTTTTTTCTGTAAAAGAAAAATACCAAATGCCAAACACAACCGTACTTGACTGTGAACAATTGAGAGATATAAACCACAGCTGTTTAATATTTTACAAAAAATCGCTAAAAACCAACAAGAGCGTTCTTTTACTAATTCGTTGAAAGAAGATATAAATAGGAAAATGGATTTTTATTTGTTTTTATCAAGGAAACGTTTATAGTCTGAAAAGTATTATATAGAACTTCTAAACTTAAGGCCCGCATTGATATAATGTTTAGTAATTTTTAGATGTAGAAACATGGAATAATTGCTGTCACAATTCCCTTTTTTTATAGTCTGGCAACATTATAATTTTTGGCGCCGGAAAGCTACAAATGGTAGCAAAAATTTTTTACAAGAAAATTAGGAGAACATAAGCTGTTATATTCTTGAAAAGTTCATAACCTTTATTGAAATAGTTCGTGGAAAATCTGCGGCAGTTATGCTAACCAGTGAAGGTAAAGTATTTTGGTTTAAATACCGATATGAAAGTTTTAACTGAGTGGAGAAGATATAATTGAACAGTGAAAATTCGTCTCAAAAGATCCAGAAATATTGAAAGGTTTGTTTCCCCAGTAAACATTTCACTAATGGTAGACAATGATAACATTGAAACTAAAAGCTTAAATCCAGGAAATTGTGAAAGTGAGTTTACTATAGATAATAATTCCTGCATAGGAGAAAAAGGAAGTTCACATAGTTTATGTCAAAGGAAATCACCTTCTGTTCAAAGTAAGTTGATGGCGAACTGTTAAAAATTTATTATTTTTCTTTTCTTTTTTTATTCTCTATAGGAAAAAGAAATCCTCTACGGAAATCAAAGTCGTATTTGAATTCCAAATATATTGGAATTAAAAGCCCTCATAAGTTTGATCACAGCTTTGGTGCCGCAAAACGTGGCCGGCAAAGACGATCTATGAACACTTTTACCACCAATCCTAGTAGTATTTCAAAATTAAACAGATCAGACGAAATGTCTGCTAAATTTATTGCGTCTAATTCGATGTTCGGGTTTGTACGCCGAACTCCCAGAAAAGAGCAAGAGAATGAAAGCACTCCAAAGATTGCAAAGCAGAGAAAAAAATTTATAAGTCCAATCGACAAACTACTGAAAAAGAATGGTTCATTAGTGGAGGCTCTGACTACACCAACCGATGTGGAAGAAAAAGACAATTGGACTGAAGAGCACCAATCAGAAAGTAACCAAACGGAAAAAAATAATCATATTGCATTGAGGGAAAGCAGTCCACAAGGCCTTAAAGAAGAAGAAGAGAAAAAATTGTATTCAAAGAAAACTTTAGACTTCAGCAAGACATCTATAAATGCTGTGGAAGAATACAGAGGACTTTCAAATAAATTCAGCGATGTTCAAAGCGCAAGTCATAATGAGGATGTGACGGGAGACATCCCGTTGGCAAAATCCCCCTCTGCGTTTAGCACTGATAGCGCCAAAGGTTCTTCCATCGCAAACGAAGGTTCTTGGTTGACAGTTGACATCGGTGACGTATTTTGGGGCCAAATATACAAGTTTTGCTATTGGCCATGCATAGCTTGCTACGATCCTGATAGCAGGAACCTTACGAAGGACGATGTAAGCAGATCAGGTACTCTGATTCATGTACGATTCTTTGCTGATAATGGTCGTCGCAACTGGGTGAAACGTGAAAATCTTATCCCATTCGTGAGCCTGGAAAATTATATGGAACACGTGGAGGAGGTCAAAGAGAAATTTGGTAACAAAAGATTGCATTTGAAAGCCTTCTTGCCGACAAAGCGAAAAGAATCTCTCTGGCGTCAGGCAATAAATGAAGCATGCTTAGTCACGGAGCTGGCCCATTCTGACAGGCTAAAGAAATTTCATGAAATTTTTGAGGAATCAAAGTAAGTAAATGGGCAAATTGACTTATAGAAATCTTTAATTCACATGGTACTTGATATTACAGACTATTTCAAAAAGCGGAAAAGCAAAGGCGGAAATCAATGCATGCGTACAGAGCCGGATCTACTACGGATACCGGCAGCCTATATGGCTCGAATGATGCTATTAACGTTAATGGTGTTGCAGAAAATGTCAACAATCGACTATTGCATAATTTTTCATCAACCGCACAAAAGCGGGACCGTTCAAGTTCTCCATTGAGTCCAGCATATTCTCCGCACAAACCCAATAAAACCAAACGGCGCAGGCTTAGCGTTAGCGTGGAAATCGTTGATGGAGAGTACACAATTTCAGGCCACTATGAGGGGAATTCTGCAAAGAATAATGGTGACGATCTTTTCAAACTTTATGGCTTCTTAAGAGATTTTGTGTTGGAGAACACCAAAGATGAGACACTGGATAGAAGTGTTTTTGCGGCAGCGCGTAATATTTATGCACTTAGAGAAGTGAATCGTGCGAGGCATGGGCATCATTTACTAAACAATGCCAATGAAAGCATTTTGAACTCTACTTTGGCAGAAAGGTTCCATCGAAGTGACGACGGCGTGACAAAAAAACGCTTATCAAATCGTTTAAAAAATTTAATGGTAAAAAAAACTCTTCCAATGGGCCAAAGCCCGGATTTATTTGCCAATGCATCGAGGACTTTACAACGCGATTCTTTTGAATCACAAAAGGTCGTTAGAAAAACTATTCATCGGCCAATAGAAGAGGTTATTAATGACATATTCGATTTGGACAGTAAATATTTATTCAGGGGTCTGAACAGAGATCCTGTATGCAAATATTGCTTTAAACCGGGCGATAACCTGCAAAAATGTTCAAAAGGATGTCGACAGTGGCTGCATAAGGAGTGTTTGCTTAGCGAAATTCCAGTTAGTATACATAATCAAATTAACGTTACTGGAACTGAAGTGCTAACCGCAAGCGTTAAAGAACCGATAACACATAACAACTTCGATCTAGAAACAGAATACGCTGAAAACGAACTTATTTGTCAAGAGTGCTCTAACAACGAGCCTTTAAAGTGCCTAATATGTAACAGTTCGAAATCTCAACGAGATGATGATCCTTTAATCACTTGTTCTATGCAACACTGTGAACGAGCCTTCCATCCGTCGTGTTGCAAGCATTGGCCTCATGCCAAACGTACTTACTCCAAAAAGCACATAGAATCTTTTCGTTGTCCATCCCATGTTTGTCACACCTGTGTGTCAGATAATCCAAAAGAGAAATTTCAACAGCTGAGTAATGCCAAAATTGTGAAATGTGTAAAATGCCCTGCAAGTTATCACTGCTATTCAAGTTGTATACCAGCAGGCAGCCAAATATTAACTGCGGCATACATTATATGCCCATCTCACTCAAATTCCAAGTCGGACATGATCATTAACGTAAATTGGTGCTTCATTTGTGTTGAAGGCGGCCAGTTAGTTTGTTGCGAAACATGTCCAGTCGCGGTACATGTTCAATGCTTAGAAAGACCAATAGATAACAACGCGGTGTATATTTGTGACGAATGTGAATCGGGTCGTAAGCCGCTCTATGGCGAAATCGTTTGGGCAAAATTCAATAATTTCCGATGGTGGCCAGCCATTATATTGCCCCCTCCTCAAGTGCCTCAGAACATTGCAAAAATGTCTCATAGTGAATCAGATTTTGTGGTGCGTTTCTTTGGTACTAATGATCATGGTTGGATATCCAGACGACGCGTTTACTTATATGTAGAAGGCGATTGTTCTAGACCACCAAAAACAAAATCATGTAATATATATATGCCTACATTAAAATGAATTGTAATTTATTGATTTGTTACATTTGTAGCTTTGGATGCGCGTTACACTAAGGGCGTCGAAGAAGCCAAACGCATTTATGAAATAATTACTAAGAAGAAATCGCAATTAAGACTTGTAAATAAAGAAAAATTGCATCCACAACCCTTTGTCCGAATCAAAACCAATCGCGCTGTGTCGCCGGTGAAATTACAAATAGATATTGAAAAAGTGAGCAAGTGTAATTGCAAGGCAAGCGATAAGAATCCATGCGGTCCGTATTCAAATTGCTTGAATCGCGTTTTATTCAATGAGTGCAATCCGAAAATATGTCCGGCTAAAGAACGTTGTCAAAATCAAATGTTCGAGTCTCGCATATCACCACGTTTAGATGTAGTTCATATGAAAGATCGCGGCTTTGGTTTAGTATGTCGCGAATTTATACCAGCAGGTGCTTTCGTAATTGAATACGTGGGCGAAGTTATCAATGACGACGAATTTAAAGCAAGATTACTGCAGAAAACAAAAGATCGAGATGAAAATTTCTATTTCCTGTCCGTGGAGAAAGATTACATTATTGATGCGGAACCGAAGGGCAATTTAGCCCGATTCATGAATCATTCTTGTGATCCTAATTGCGAGACCCAGAAATGGGTCGTGAATTCTCTGGTTCGTATAGGCCTATTCGCTATTAAAGACATACAAAAAGTAAGTTCGAAAATAATGCTCTCTTAAAACTCAACCATGTGTGTTATTTCCGTTTTCCGTTTAGGATACAGAGTTAACTTTTAATTATCACTGGGATGACTTGATGGGTAATAAAAAGAAAACTTGTCTTTGCGGGTCGAAAAATTGTTCTCGTCAAATTGGCGCTAAACCCAAAGAAATCGCCGACATTATAGTACGTGTTGTGAAACTTTAAATTTGAAAATATCTTAATAAATTTTTGTTCCAAACAGGAAACAGCGACTAGCGTCAGCATCAAAAGTAAAACAAAAACTAAAGTAAAGGCAGCGCGGAAACTTTCCCGTAAATCGGCTTCAAGCAATAACTTGAAAATGCCTGCTAAGAATTTGAAAACTGAATTCGAGATTGAGAACAACGATGAAGATATACAAATGATTCCTGCAAGCGAAAAAATTGAACATAATATTAGCGACACTGTGTAAGCATTTCCAGAAAAATCTCAACATGTCGTATTTAATGGACACGGACGTTTTCTTATTTTTTCTTTCATCAATACTTTGCTTTTTTTAAAATTATCTTTTCCAGAATATATATTTGAATATTTTCTTTCAATAATTTATATTTGTTATCTGTTTATATTTTTGAGCTATGTGAGCAGTTTTTTAATTCGATGTTTTCGTTTAACTAATGACTTTTATGTGTCTATGAATTTTTTAATTTATTTTTGTGTTTAATATATGTACACATGATCCAAATCTCTAATGCGAAAATATGAGTTATTTATAACTTGATGTCGATGAAAATTTGATTTTCGCTTCAAGTAACAATTCATTGATGTCATTGATTATTTAATATTAGTTTTAATCCTCATTATAGTATGAATGTGAATATGTGATTCAAATCAAATTTAGAGAAATTTTTGAAATAACCCATAATAAAGTTTTTTTAATATTTTTATTATACTAAAAATTTATATTTTCCGCCAATTTTCACTAAATAATTTTTGAGATGAAAAATGGTGTTGATTTAGAGGCAACAATACACTGTTCGTTATTCGTTTTGTTTTCTTTTTCCGCTTTCCGACCGCTGAGTTGGTGAAGTTAACGCGCACCATTGAAATCACAAGTTTCCGCGATTTCGCCTACTTTGAGAAATAACTCCTATTATCAGGTTTAAAATAACGACACGAAATGGTTAAAGCAATTTTATAATAGGGTGCACCCCGCCTTTGAATATAATCATAACTTACTATTCGTTGCGGGCATCCTTGTCTTTGAGTGAAGGCAACCTTCATTTACCATTTTGCCCATTGTCGTAATTCGGAAGAGTTTAGTTTTGTTTTTCTTCCTGCATCATCCAAATTTTTATGCACAAACGAGAAAAAGTGTTAAAACCGTCTTGTTTTTGTAAATCATTACGAAAGCGCGCATATACCACACTTAACCAACAGTTTTTGCTTACTTGTCTTGATTCTTTGACCCATCAGTTATTTGTTCTGTCCACTTATTTTTTTCTTTATAATTCTTTTGAAGAATTAATTTGCACAAGTAACGATCTCTCTTTCGTTCTGGACAAGCTTCAGCATTTCTTTGCTGGCCCCTCAAATCCCGTCGGATCACACGGACCTCTTTGCCGCTTTTCATTCTGCGGCGGATAGCTGTCTTTGCAATCTTTTGATTTATCTTTTTTGGTGCTGCAGTCAAGCTTAGCAACACAACCTGATGTTTGCACAATCTCTTTATTTCCGGACTTTTTCGTTGATTGGCCAAACAATGTCTTGTGCAACCAATCCATGGAATCAATTTTATTCAAGTTACAAATTTCTGTTCTGAATCTTTTTCTTTTTTTTCTCTGATAAATTTTGAGTCTCGTTCCAACTGCCAATTTTTAAAATTTCAAGATGGTAAAGATAAACTTGTGGTAGTCGACTCAAAAGACAATAATTTCAAAGAAAAATAAAATATTTTCTAATTTTCTGGAAAATTTTTTGCACTTTTTCATTTTCAAATAAATTTATTTATATTCGAAAAGGGTGTTTACTTGTAAAAGGAATTTGTTTTTGATTTCACAAAACAAGTATTTTTAATCTAGCAACGGAGTAACTAAAATTTATTTTTATATTTTTCTTAAATTACATAAATCTAGAAAAAAATCCCTTAATAATTCAGTCATCTGTTGATATTAATTTCATTTTGGACTCGCTATAAATATGTAGTCTCTGTAGGACCAAGTTATTTATTATGGCTTTGGTATATTTTTAAGAGAAAAAGATGATGAGTATGAATGAATATTGATTGGTATATAGAATTACATGACTTAAAAATGAAAATTTAGCACACTTTGGAGATTGGAGCAAATATTTTGGTGCGTGTTTCACTTTGTAAATGTAAGAGTAACTTAAAAATAGTCATTAGCGTAATAGGGCACTATGTCGGATATGCGTTGTACAATGTTCTTTAAAGAACTGCGGGACGTTTCATACAGTGTGCCCAATGCCAGCAAACGTAAGCCACTCTGATTGCTTATCTCAATCACAGACCATTTTTCCAAAACTTTTAGGCAATTTCTTACCGAGTCTGTTGATATGCTTTCAGCTTAAAAAAAATTTATTAAAAAAAAGGAAACAGGAATAATATACCTTAAATTAAAACTATATTCGATTCTTATTGACTTACCATAAGGGCATTGTTGCGTTTTAACTTTTGTATTTAATTCTTTAACTACGAGTTTTATGAATTCTGATTCCAGCATAGAGTTTTGATAAAGTATATAGAGCGATTGAGCTACACATAGGTAAGCATGGCCATAGGGTGCCAAGACTTCACAAAGAGCTTTTTGTTGTACTTTGGTATCCGAAATGAGAAAGAGATCTGGTAACTGTGGTTGTTCGACATCGAGGAAGTTATGGCCATCGTCAGACATATCGTCAGACTCTTCACCCAAATAAGTAGCCAAGCCGCGAGCTTTGCGGCGACTTTCCATCACACTTTCGGGTTCGTTTTCGGTCTGAGAATAGGAAAAGAAGAAAGGATAAGGATGCAATGAAGAAATCAGTATCTCTGTATCGCTTTAAACCACTTTTTAGACCATAGTACGTTAAGTTTACGCAGATGTATCCAATATCAAGCCGATCTCGAGTAAGGCTCATCTTTTATTATACCAATCAAAATCGATTGTTAAAACAGTTTAAGAATCCCTGTCTGTCTGTCTGCGTGGCTGCCTTATGACAGGTCGCAGTTTTCCAGAAAAGTTGATACGGTTTAATAAACTGAAAGGATGTTTCGATTGATAGTCGAGCGCCAATTAAAAATGAATGGGCCCGACCGAATCTTTACTACAACTTCTTATAAGAATTTTTAAAAAGTCCTTACGTGCAAAGTTATTTTCCATTTTTGATGGTATTCAACATAAATTAAGAAAAAATTAATAATTTTGCATACAAGTGTATTTAGAAGATTTGAATGCGACGGATTATTATTTTCAACCCTTTCCATATAAGGACAAAATGGATCTATTGGAGCTGTTCCCTGTATGAAAATTCTCTGGAAAGTTAAACTTTTGTGTGTTGACAACGTAAGCATTTGTATATTTTATGACGAAAGTAAATAAAGGACTGCACTAAGCGAAGTCGTTTAGAGTTGCTATTAGTTAGCCCTGCTTGGCTAAAACACTTTATTTTTTAAATTAATTAAGGGTGTGAAAATAAGTTCGAATTTAACTAGCAAAGACACCTACCATACCTGTTGACAAAACTCTGTAAACGCTTTAACAGAGCTCTGTTACATAATTAAAATTAAGATATACTTGAATTTGAAGGCCTACTGCGCCCATATTAAAAAAGGTAAAATATGTTGTGGATCTCATGAATCTATATAAAAGTACCTTTCAAACAAACTAAACAAATTCAACTTCTGCCTATTTTTTTTAGTACTTTTAACAATTTTTTGAAATTTCGTACATTAGCGAAAAATGGGTATCGAAGAAAACCCGAAATCGAGACTCTGGTGCGGCCAAACTAGAAAATGTCACCTATATTCACCTCTATCACATAAATCTAGGGGTAGACGTGTATTCTTCTATTTCTAGTCCTAATGCGGCTGCGTCCGCGACAGCCGTAGTTCTACATTTTGAGAACATTTGTTGCACATTTGAATGGATCCGTAGATGTGTTTGAAATGTTTAAAGGAGTCTTGGATGGGATCAAAAAATTGCATACCGATTTGGTTGACATAATTCATTACAATAAAAAGTATTCGTGAACCCGTCACCGCACATGTAGTCTTACTTGGAAGTAGTCGAAATATATTCTTTAGATTTCGCACTGTATGATTACTGCGGTAAAGAAGATATGCTCCATTAAAAAAAAAATGCAGAAAACAGGTAGCAATCTACACAAAATACAATGCAACGTAACCAAAATGTGGCCAATACATGGGCAGCACTTCCACATTCTCAAAAGGGCTACAGCCAGAAGATTACATAAATGCAAGCACTTAGCACTTCAGGAGACTGTCACATCCACCATTAAAATGAACCTATTAAATTTACCCCATGTTTGTAATCAACGCAAATACTATTTAGAAACCCCACAATGTATACATATACCGATTCTACGACAAAGCGCATAGACGAATATATTACTTTGTTGTTTAGTTTCGTCTAAAATTTTGTTCCTCACTCAGCCTGGTGACAGCGTTCAAGAAGCCGGTGACAGATGAAAGTGCTGTTCTTTCGATAAAGATCGATATCAAAATTTTGTATGTACAACTAACTAAATACAAGACAAAAACTTTTTCTTACCTGCTCTGTTTTTATTATTCCTTGGACTATCAATTCATCGATTGCTGATTCCAACACTTGTTCCAAAGTTTGTGTAGGTTTGTATAATATGTACTCGTAACGATACACTTCACAATTTTCTATAGCGGCTTCTATAAGTTTTTTACGACATATACCCGGTTCCGTAGACGTGAGATTTTCTTCAAGCATATTAACGTGCTTCAGTAATAAATTATGAAATGTGGTCAATACAATTGATTGCAACGCGAAATGAGGTGTCAGTGTATTCGAATAATAGGCTAACTCAATCCAACTCTCAATCCCATTTGCTACACATATTAAAATTTGATTGTTGCTGTCGTAACAACGTTTGACCAATTTCTCGCCCAATAGATCAGTTGCATAGTTGATGATATGTATAGACTCGCCCGAGAAACCTAAATCTTTTTTACCAGTTAAACGCTGACGCAAATCATCTAAAGCTTTGGCCAATTCTTTATCTGTGGCACCATTGCGATAACGCGTCAGTAGCAAAAACGCTAACGCATTTGTCGACATTATCGACGTGGCAGCAGCGCAATCATAAACTACCTGGCGTGATATACTTTCAATGAGGCTACGATGTTCTTCACAGACCACGTCTGTGCCATACAAAGAGGAGGTAGATTGATTATGTTGCAATGTTCTTGCCGACGGCTTGTAAATCTTCATAGAACCATCCTCTTTAGCAATTTTATTGTAAGATTGTACTAATTCTTTAATGGAATAGGGTTCATTAAAATCTATGCGCATCAGACCGTATTTTGAATTCAAAGCCTAAAAAGATGGGCATCAGTAAAACCATTTCAAGCAATCAAGTAAGGGGACCTTACTTTCCATATACCTGACATAGCTTTGCCAAATGATTCTGGTATTTTTTTTTCACCCTTCTGTTCACGCACAAAATTTCCATCCACTAGACGCTCGTAATTGACTGAAACTGGCACCAGCAATGCATCCGGTATACTGCGATCCATAAAAGCATTGACAATCACTGACAAAATGCCACCTTTAGGCATGCAAGGTTTACCGGTTCGCGTGCGACCACCTTCTATGAAAAATTCGACGTTGTGCCCCATCTTCAGAGCGTGTTGCAAATATAAATGCAGTACGGCGCGATATATAATATCCTTTTTACCCACTATCGGATCGATCTTACGCTTGATGAAAAAGGCACCCAATCCTCTAAGAATTTCTCCGAATACTGGTATCTGTAAATTGTTACCTGCGGCAACAAGAGGGCTACGTATATCGTTATTCGTTAGTATAAATGTAACCAAAATATAATCCAAGTGGCTACGATGTAAAGGTAAAAAATGAGTGGTATGCCAGGGGCCTTTTCGGAAGCAGTTTTTAACATTTCAATTTGTTGAGTATGAGTTACGACTCCCGTTAAAAAACAGGGCAGCAATTTATACAACAACCATGACGTAAAGGCCAATAAAAAATTGTTTAAAGTTGAACGCATTTCCTTTAAAATTTTTATAGCCCTATGTTCCTGACGCTGAAGTATATGTTGATAATCGCTATGGCGATGCGGTGGTCGATAGCTATTTCGCCGCTCATTGAAATTAAGATCTTCGTGGCCAGTTGTTTCTTTACTTTGTTGTTCTTGTTCACGTAAGATTTGTTCAGCCGCCTGTTTAATGGCTCTTTGCAATACAGGATCTTTCTGCACTAAAGATGTGACCTAAAGAACAAATAATAAAATGAGCAACCGTCAAAATAAAACTATTTAATTCAGCTACTGTAGTAAACAGTGAACAAACTTACTTTAGGATAATCAAATTTTTTACTTCGGAAAGATTGAGCCACATATGGAAAATAAACACCCCAGTCTTTAAGTGTGTGGAACGGTTTACGACCGGCATGCGGTGTCAATTCTAACATGTTTTGTGTGCCGATGCCATGCGCTAAAGAATTCTCGCGCTTAGGTTCCTATAAGGGAAACATAATTTTTTGTTACATCACTGAAAACGTTATATACAATGTATATGCATAGGCAAAAACTCAATCTAATATGACAGCAGATTTTGCGCCGTTATATTACTTAATAAGCTGCCATATATGCACACACCTCAAACCAACCACGAGTTGGTATAATTTTTTCATCCATTAATTTATTATTCGTTGAAGAGTTATTTTTCCACCTTCCAATTATTGAAAAAAGCTTCCGATCTCTCAAAAAATACTAAATCTAATTTTTCTTTGCGCTAAAACTTAATTAGAAAAATTTGCAAAAATTAATGCGCTTGAAAAAAAAGGAAGCAAGCGTATAAAATTTCCGCACTAAAAAAAATAAACAATCAGGGTATTGCCAACAACGAATACACCAGAGAAGCTAATTGTAGAAGTTATTGCAATGAGAAAACCGGTTACCAAGGCATACAAAGCCTTAAATGATAATTAAATGTGATGGTAAAAATTAAGTGCACACACATTACAAGAAAAATTTTGAACGGTAATGTTTTAATGTCCTGTCCAAGAAATTTCGTAACACCAGTAAAACGGGTAGAATTTTCTTTAGCAACACGGCTCACATAAACTCTTCAAATTATCCCTGCAAGTGTGGGTGGTCTAATTGACCCCGATAATACATTAACGTTATTTTGTATCAAGAGTACTTTTGGGCTTCCTCTGAGGACTCAATATTTTTGAGACTACAGATATTTTACGATTAATTAAAATTTTAAAAGCAATATATGTAAATAATTAATTGGTTAAGGCCACTGAGCTAAAGCGTATAAAGATCCAGATAGTGAAGGCTGTTAGCGAAGCATATCTAAAATCTAAAGTGATGAAAAACAGTTGTTATATAACTTGGGATTTTCAAGTGATTCGGACCCATTTGCCCATTGCTTTTTCATTAGCGCTCTTTGAGAAGGAATTCACTTCGTGTCTCGCTTGGAGGGGAAAATGACTATAGCCAGTCATTATTTAGAATACTATATTCACCTTAAGCTTAAATATCTTAAACGTCTATCACTACTTAATAAAAATGTATAAAGTTCACCACTTCGTTTCTTCTCAATTCCAAAGTACATACATATACACCAATCACAGAAAAGGGGGGGTATATTCATTTTCTGAAAAACGTTCGCAACACTAAAAGCGTAGCCATAGAGGGACCTTATAAGGTGCCCGTATTCTTGGTCAGTATCAAAATTTCGACTCGATCTATGCATATCCATCTGTCCTTCTTTGTATCTCCTGGACACAAGCTGAACTGTTTTCAATAAAATGAAACTAATACCATATAAAAATAAATATTTTTTAAATAAACTTTGTAGTTAGAAATGGGAACTGTAACAAGGAGATTAGTAATCGGAAAAGTCTTCGTTGTATTGATCTTATGCGCACCACACAAAAAGAGGCAAAAAAAGTAATCTTTTGAAATTTTTTGTAAGAACGACATATGTAAACGTTGAGATTAAAATAATTAATAAATTTAAAAAAAAAAAAAAAAAAAACGAAAAACACGTGCTTATGCATATTTTGTTTTTCCTTTTGACTATAAATCCACTTTGTTGATAAGAGTTTGAAATGCATGATTTCATTTAGAAGACAATTTCGTAATACTTAGTAAAAATAATTGAAATGGAACACATAACAATTGAATATTTGCATAGACATAGATAGATACGCATAAATGTAATGCATTTGTAGGCTATGTTTACCTTTTTGGTCGTAGTTATTGTTGTTGTTGCTGTTGATGTTATTAGAGGTTTATTATGTGCCTTTTGTAATCCGAACAATGTCGACCGATAATTGATATTCAAATTGAGATTTGGAAATAGGCCAGCGATGATGGCAAGTGTTCTGAAAATAATAAAAAAAAAAAAACATAATAACAATAAATGAAATCAAAATAAAAATGAATTGTGCAATTTTTAAAAACATTTAAACAAAACGGGTTGTTTCCACCTTGGAACCGAACTCTCAATACCTACTATCTCTAATAAATATACAAAAATGAAAACAAAGGTTTCTTGATTTTTTTTTTTATACTTTGTATTGAACGTCGAGATAGTCCACGCAGCTAGCAGCTATAATTTTTTGTATAGTTTCGGTTTTCAACAAGCGACGCTGTAGTTATTTTCACTTCCATGTAGAACGTATATAAAAAATATTTTCTAATTCCTCTTTATCTCTCTCTATGCCATGCTTACGACTGGTCACATATATTAAAAAAAAAAAAAACGAAGATTGTTGTCTGGATAGACCATTACTCTGCGGCACATCGCCTAATAGCATTCCTCATTTTTCGTTGTAAAGTTGTATTCTTCATGGGAGCTATCAACCCATCAGCCTAAAACTTGTCGCGGTGCAAATTTAGCAGATTTCAATTCCTTCTCGTTATTCAATCTCGTTATTCTTCAGCTATTTCTAAGTATTAGATTACTTTGTCATATTTCCCTAGGGCCATTATATTGCGCGGGTTCCAAAGAAAAAAATTTAGTTGGATCAAATTTAGCATGGTACGTTTTTTTATTACATTGCTGTCATGGACCAATTTTCGTTATAAAATATTAATAAATAAGAAAGTTATATTCGGCTGTGTCCGAATGCTTTATACACATCGCCATTTTCTTAAAGGAGACACGAAAATAGTTTAAAAATTATATTTCCATGCCTTATATCTTTGGATGGGCGTGACCGATTTTTTCCATCTTTGTGCAAGGATCATCCATAGGATCTGCTTTAGTTAACATGCAGTTAAAGTGCAAAGTGAACATACAAGAGTTTCCAGTTTACGTTGTACTGTGGGCGTGTTATTTGCGGTATCGCGCTCGCCTTTAGTAACAACCTTCGCATAAGAACTTCCATGCATTTTGAAGCTGACATCTTAATTCTTTCGACGAAGAGACATTATGCAGGAGGTCATGCTTAAATTAGAATTTGATGCTGATCAGGAGTGTATGTACTTTTTAGGGCCTGGCGTATGTTTTGACATCTTTCGTTGGCGTATATACAACTAAGACATTGTTGTCACATAAAGGCTTAATTATCGTAGGAATATTTATATGGGAGAGCTCTCGTCCGCACCAAATTGTCTGCTTTTTATATGAATGCTTTCTTGCAATCAAATTGTAAAAATTGCATTTTTTAAGCATTACATCGCTTGTGACACAGGGATATATATATATATATATATATATTTTGACTAATAGTCTAAATTAATCTAAAATATGTAATTTATTGCTACCATGTTTACAATGTAACTTTCGTTTTCTATCGTAGTCTTTGGTCTTTGTACTCTTGCTAAAGGTTTGCTCATAATTTCAAAGGCGGGGGATTACATTCCTTTATACTTTCACTAACATATAGAGTTGATCTTTAATTACTATCGTTATATGACGTAATAAAATTAATTTGATAAAGGGTGAGAGTAAACGGTCTTGTATCGACTAACTAATATTAATGCATTTATAAATTTTGCGATAACTATACTAAAAATATATGGAAGGTATCGGGCAACACTTTATGACACTATTTCAGCTTAAGGGCTGAATGGCTCTACTGAATTTGGTAACAATGAGAAAAGTGTCCGAATTGAATGAGCGAGTCTGAATTAGCACTTGTTGCATTACAATTGCTATACTGAATTTGGAAACAATGAGAAAATATATAAAATTAAATGAGCGAGTGAAAAAAATATTAAAGAATAAAAATATTATTTCTCTTGACAAATGTAGACAAAAATCTCTTTAATAGGAATCGCAAATTGCACATTTGCCATCGTTAACCTTTCAGTTAAAGTGCGAAAGTGAGCAGAATGATGAAAGTATCGTGAAATTAAAAGAAGGATAAGGATTTGCATTTTAGTAGACAGGCCGTGAGAAAAGTATGCATTCTTGATTACCTATTTCGTTATATTCGCCCGCAAAAATCGGAATTCGAAGTCCAATTTTACCTTTTACGAATGCACAAGTAATGGCTGTAGATCGCAATAGAAACCGTTCGGGAAATGGAAACTATATCAACATGGAAAATGTTAATCCAAAATCCGCTAAAATCGCTCACACAAGCAAAATGTCATACCGAAGATGTGTGTTTTGATCGACTTGGTCCATTCTCAATACCAACATGTAGACAAGCCAAATCTGAAGGCAACACCTTTCTTCTTTACGATCAAAAAAATATTTGTCACGGACATTGTCTAAATCGATTAAGAATTTCAAAAATATATGTATGAGTGCTGCACTTCCTGGAGCGATTAATTTTCTGAACTTTTTAAATACTAATGTCAAAGTGCTTAATTAGAAAATGATTAACCAAAAGAAACGAAATAAAGTAACAAAAAATAAATTTGCTTAATAATAAGTATACTAACACTACTAACTGTCAAAACAACTTTCTTTGGCCATTAAATCATAATCATCATGTTTTTCAAAAGTCAACTTATGATGCTCTAATGTATTCTAAATCATAATTAAAATATAATAACATAATAAAAACGCTATTAAAAAAAAAAAAACGCCCAATTTCATCACTTTCCACTACCTTTGATTTTATTAAGTTAATCGGTAAATAAGGCATTCATATATTTCACATTGTGTTCGAAGTGCCCTCCTCTTCTACGTATCGCAAATGTTTTAATAAAACGAATATGGCCACTTCCCTCGGGAGTGGGATATGCACAAGGATACAACAAAGAACACAATTAGCTGTTAACAGAGTAAGAATTCATTTTAATTTCTTGATAAATTTAAATTTTTAAAGATTTTCTTATGTAGCGCGCATACCTTTATACTGTTTTACATTGCGCACGATCGGTTTACTTGCATTCAACTTCTGAACGTCCGAGTTTATTTCTCTTTTTACAAACATATTTATATGAATATTTACCCCTTTTGGCATAAATTAAGCAATTTTCAACAACATTTGCAATTTATTCTGCAATGACGTCTGTAATGATTGTATCTTTCACTTAGATTGACTCTATATCGTTTTAGCAGATTCTTGATTTTTTAGATTACAATGTCAAAATGATTCCTTCAAAGCCTTAGCTTTACTTTTAAATATTGCTAACGGGCCCATCTTCTTAACAGAAAAATGATAGAAAACCTATACTTTTTCACTTTCTTAACAGATAGATATATAAGACAAACTAAAGAAATACACATGTATACATATTTTTTTTACATATATACGTTTATATACACATCACATCATGGTAACTACAATCAATAAATACTATTCAAATAATGTATATGATAATATATGGTGTATATAATAACGAGAATGTTATGTATGTATTTACGCACGCCTGTGTATATGAGTGTTTATATATGTTTGTATAATAAGTGGAGACAAAAGTTCGTAGCGTATTGTCCAACAAATGGATACGGTATCGTGCAACTATAGCCACAGTAACTCTATCAGGCGACACTCTATCGCATGTGAAAGCCACAAAAGCGCAAACGTAGTTAAGAAAGAAGCATTGCACAATTTATTAATTTAATTGAAAAAAATTGTGTTTTAGAAACGAGACGAAGACCTGAACAAATTTCTTTATTTTATGTAATATATCCGCCTGAGTGGCCGAGTAGGCAAGAGTCTCGACTAGCAATTCAATGGTCGTGGGTTCAAGTTCCAAGTGCGGTAGAGTTTTTAATAACATTAATAATAATATAAACAAAAAAAAAAAAAAATTAAGCCGAAAGCCTTAGATGCTAGGGCTTTAAGACTTTAGTCTTAGAATTTATTCTCTGGCTAAATAAAAATAATAATAATAATAATAATACTAATAATAATAATAATAATAATATAAATAAAAAAAAAAAATTAAGCCGAAAGCCTTAGATGCTAGTGCTTTAAGACTTTACTCTTAGAATTTATTCTCTGGCTAAATAAAAATAATAATAATAATAATAATAATAATAATAATAATAATAATAATAATATGTAATAAATCCCCGATGAAGTTGTTAACGCATTTAAGGCTTGTGGAACACATCCGCGGTGTTTATGATGAAAATGCTTTATCCGAATCAGCAGCGTTCAAATAGGATGCTCGTTTCCGCTGCAGAATAGCAACATAACCACTCGGTCGCGTTGACCAACCGTTCGCAAAAGCCATGAAATTTTTAAAAAATTTGGCAAAACGGATACATTTTATCTTATGACATCGCTGCAACAATGAACACAGATCACAGATATTGTTTTGAATCGTTTGAATAGTGCTGTAGATAAAAATAAGATGCATTTTTGGAATACCGCATAAATTAATTGTGATCGATGTAACAGATCGGGATTCCGTTCGCTAATTTGTTGAGAGATTGATAAGACGTTATAAAGAGAACGTGTCGCATACGACAATATGTGCGAAGAAAGAGCTTAATTGAGATAAAACTGTCAAATTTAATTAGTTGGGTTAAGAGGATTTCATTAAGAGAATCGGCAAGATTATATTTGTCGTCTTCCAGGATAGAGCAAAAATTAGGAGAGATTGGCTGGCGAACTATGAACTATAGCTTTGCAGCTAACTTAAAAAAGATATCTTCGAAAATCACTTAGACTACTTTTAATGCCCAAAAACTCTTTAAAGAAGCCCCATAGCAAGAGTGAAACGGTTCTGTAAAAAAATAACAAAATGTCATTGGCTAAATTATTTGATCGAATAAAGTCCATTATTACGTATTATAAATTTATAAAATAACAAATATAAAACTATAAAAATATTTGAATTTTGGTGAAAAAACGACAGGACATTTTCCCTTGACGGTACGGCTGCATGTATGCATTTTTATATACGTATATATATGCATAATTTTTAAAGATAATCAAATATATTGTACAATTATCATAATTTACTGCGTCTTTTTCTCGTTCCTATGCACGCTTATGATGAGAATAAAAAAAAATGCGATCCAAGCCAAAAAAAAAAAACCTTTGTTTTCACTCTTCTTTTATTCGAACGGCATTTGTTAGTTGTAATTACAACTACTATGATTCACTCATTCACTATTCAGAAGAAAACAAAATGAACTTTATCTCGATTTTTCAGTCTCTCTCTTATCCAAGAATCCACCTTTGTTAGTTATGCTCATTTGTTTCAAGAAAACGAAATCGATCATTCCCTACAAAGTCTTCTAGAAATATCAATCTGAAATAACCAGAAATCGACCTCGACCAGTTATAATTTCTTCCTATATTTGCCCACAAATTCTAATGCTACAAGCACTGTGTGCATGTGTAAAGAAATTAATATTCACTATGGATGTGAATGTATATGAGAATGTAAATTTCTGTGCATACCTAGCACGTACATACTAACTAAGAAAGAAATAAGAATAGAGGGCAGTGGACTCTTATATAAAAAAAAAAAAAAACAATCAATCCATTAAATCAAAAAAGTTGCTGTTACGAACATGAAGTTAGTTATGTTAGATGTATAAGTTAGACATTATTGCTGCTGGTGCTTGCTTATACTTCAAAATTACTATATGGAGTATACTACCGTATATACATACATAATCATGAAGATACATGAATTGAGTAGCAATAGTAAATTAAAAACCTATGCATATATATATAGAGTGGCGTAGTTTTTATTTTGTTTTATTTACCTGGTTTTCGCATAAATATAATAGAGAATGAACGCAACAGAGGCTGCTTCAATAAAGCCCAGCAGAGAAAACTCCACAGGTCCCTGTAGAAAACTCATTAACGTTGCTAACATGATGTCTGTAATATATGGATGACGAGGATGATTGCTAGCAAAGCAATACGGAATGAATTGTTTTTATATTATTTCCCAATGCGTTTTTGATTCGAATTTACTTTTGTTGGCCTGGTGCTGCTATTGCACTATTGAGAAGGTTAAGGTCAAATTATCCAATTGATAACCAAACTAAATTAACGCCGGTTAGTAGCAAAACCACTTTAGCTAATTGACTATGTCCATGAGCTGCTTGCTTGCAGCTTTTGTATGTTGTTGTTTTCGCTTTTCGTTGTTATCATGAAATCTTTGTTGCCATTTACATCAGCAAAAATAAAAAAAAATAAATAAATAAATAAAAAAAAAGCAAAAACCGGCCGTCATATGATTTTTCCCACTCTTACTCTACGCTTCTTTCTCACTCATTTCAATTGGTTAATATTCATATGAAAAAATCGTACGACTTTTCAATTTTTAATTCAAGAATTTTCTTGTCTGTCAAGTGCACTTACACTCGTCTGTGCATGCCCACAACTATATAACGGTTCATTTGATACACACTCTCTTGCCGAGTAATTGATTTATGCAGTTTAAAATGAACCCTGTTCTCATAAATGCTTTTACTATTTGTCTTTTAGGTTATTGTTTTTGTTTTGATATGCGCTTTTAACACAAAAAAAAAAAAACAATGGAAAACTTTTGACAATTGGCTAGTTTCGATTGACAAAAAAAAAAAAAAACACTTTTATTTTAATAGCAATTAAACGCGTACCCAGGCATTAATAGCTCTTTTTCGTTTTGTTTCCGCTTTTTTTTTATCGTGCGCGAAGCTTTTCTTGTAAATTGATTAGGTCGTGGACAATGCGTGCACCATTAATATTTCGAAAATGTATAGTAAAATCGTATATATATGAAATGTCTGTCATGACAGGTCAGTGATACACGATTGATGCGAAACTTTGCATTATTTCTAAACTAAATTCTCTTCTCTTTTGTTATATGTCACTTTTTGCTATTTTATCTATTTTTCAGTATTATATTTCTTTAGGTACTTTCTGTTTTCACGTTACAAAACAAAACAAAAAAAAAAAAATTTTTTTTAACACACTTTTATTGCTGATTGAATTTCTATATGTTTTCTTCGTTTTTATTTTATTGCAAACCCGCCTCTGCACAGCACTAGCAACTAACAATGAATGCTTCAATTACATTAACGACACTTGTTTATTAATTAATTTTCAATCACAGCCGCACTTTCTAGACACAACATAGGCAGCAGCGAATTGTTATCCCTTTTACTTTCTTCTTCAATTAGGTCAGTGCAAATGTGTACAAATTTGATTTGAAAAATAGTGCTCCCCATTTAATACGAGGATGTAAAAAATGAGAGCAAAAATGCAACAACAATTTTGATCATGAGTATCATGAGTATCAGTCAGAGAGGATGAGAGAGGAACAATATTTGAAAGGTTTTTGCAATATATGTGGTCTGAGCTAAACAAACTGTAAGCAAATAAAATATGTAACATGGACGCAAAACGAGGCATGTCAAAGTTAACATAATTTCTCGGTCAATGCAATTGTCCATTAAAAATATCCGATATATTCGATGTGTATCTTTTGAAAACTTATTTACACTATTTTCTATATGACGGAATAAACGAATAAAAATCGAACATTTTTTCTCTAGTAAATATATGAAACACAATTTCCCCCCATTTTCTGCACATCTTCCACTTACGCGAGTAAAGGAATTTTTTATAAAATAATTAATAGAAATGAAAAACTATGAAGAACAAAAAATGCCACGGTTACGAAACTTTCTTGTTTAAACAAATATATAATATACAATAATATAATTCAAATTTAGATATCATATATAGCAATCCAATCATTGTGTACAGCGTTGCATCCGTGAAACTGTGTTAAATGCGGAACCCCTAAATAGTATATGAGACGATTCGTCGAGCTAATTATTTTCCAAACCTTTTTCCATCACACCGAACTCTTATACCACTATTTTGAACTAATAAGTCATTACATTAGCTGATTTGGACATATACAGTACGCAAGTGTTACCAAATATATGATAAACTAATATACCCCGTTCAGCGACGTAAATGACGCTAAAAGAGAGCAAAATGCTCCACAATAACAATTTTTACTGCATATGATTGTGTAGAGAGAAAGTAGGAGAAAATTTGATTTTTTGCTCTAAATTTGAACAATTCCCGATATTTTGAACAAACATATTACTAGGAAGAAAACAAACGAAACAAAACTTCGAATGAACTCAACATTCGTTATCCCTATCTAACTTAAACTTTATTTTACATCTCAGAATCTACGCTGAAAGTGTTTGTACCTTTAAACTTTTGAAAACATTACAAAATGTGGTTAATTAGACGACCAATGCGCGAAAACAACAAGGGCTTAGCTAGACTTGCTCAGTTTATGTAGAATAAAGAATATAGCTTTAATTTCTTCCTTCTTTACTTTTCCTTTGCTCAATTTTAAAATCGGATCTAATTGGACGCTTCAAAATCTCTGAAAAATTTTGCATTATTATTATTATATATTTTCTATATTATTTATAAATAATGGTCCGTCTATTGTGATGGCGCGCGAGTTTTGATTTGAACGAACTTTGTATGTTATAACGAGGATTTACTGACGGCGGCATACTGTTTTGCAAACTTAAAACGCTTCTGCAGCCATGATTTTTTTTTCATAAGAAATTTACGCGTAATAAAGCTCACAATCTATTCCCAGTTACAATAGAAGACATTAAGCAATCTTGTATTTTCTCCATTTTAGTCGATTCTTATGACTTGCTCCCGCCATCGATTTTCGCTACTATGTTCACTATTTTTTAAAGAAAGCCTGATATAACTCCTGCTTTAGATAATGATTTTTATTGTCAACGTGGATGACAAGCATCTACAGATATGCTTTAAGTTGAACCTAACGAGTTTCTTAAATTCTTATCGAACTTAGGAACAACTCCAACATATTATGCGGGTATCTTTCTTTATATATATTTTGCTGACAGAATGTATTCCCCAATATGCACTTTCGTAATGATGTAATCTGATTTTCATTTGTAATTTTCTGTAATCTTGGATGGACTATGTATAATCATAATCATCAACAAGCTGAAATGATTCGCCCTAAAGCGTTGAGGATAATTTCTTCCAGTAAATGTTATTTTCTTTTTTCATTTTCGTGAGCTTGTTTAGTGACGTCTTTCCAATTCGAAACGGCGTACTTTTTTTTATATCTGGGTTATCAATTTAACAATGTTTTACTTGGTTCGTTGACCTTCACTATCTGTGTAATCACAAGGCTCCTAAGTTTTTCAGGTGCCATTCACTACGCAAATGAGCTCAACCTAAATAGTCTTCTAGTTCTATGTACAAAAGTTAACACTTTAAAATTTATTTAAAAAAAAAAATTCATTTTACCCATAATCTTATATTTCACTTATGCAGAAAAAAGTATTCCATACATTTTTTTTTACTTCAAGTCATTAGCCGATGGGTAATTTTTCACTTTACTTCTTCTTGGGAGTCACGGGAACGGTCTTCTTTTTTTTGCGCTCTTCGAAGGCTTTTTTCAGCATTTTCGCCCGGTTAGCGGCAGCCTTGGTGGCAACTACAGCAAAGTGCGACTTGGCCAATTCAACGTTTTGCTTCTTTGCCTTATTTATAGTCTTGGCGATGGCACGTTTTTCAGCGGCCAAAGCAGCACGACGTCTTAAAACTTCGGCGTATGGATTCAATTTGATAAGTTGACGAACATTCGACAAAGGATTCAAACGACGAACGCGCCGGAATATCTTTTTACGGGGATCACGTAAAACTTTACGTATTTCTTCCGATTTAAGGAAGCGTGACAAATCGGTATTGGCCATTTTTGGTTGAGGCAAATTGTAACCCTTCTTTAAGGTCGATTGCGATTTCCAAGTACCAAAGAGCTCATTGAGACGAGCAAAAGCCGATTCTGTCCAGATCACAAAACGGCCGACATGTCCACCTGGTGCCAATTTCAACAAGTTCATTTTGTCTACGCACATTGTTTCAATACCTGGGATATTGCGGAAAGCACGACGCAAGCCCTCATCTTTAAAGTAAATGATTAAAGGTCCACGACGTGCAATACGACGCCGATCACGCATAGTACCACGACCAGCACGGAAGCGTTGCGATTTGTATACCTAAGAATAATAAAAAAAATAAAATAATATAAACAATAATTCCATTCTGATTTCTGTAATGAATGCATACAAAAATGTAACTTTAAGTTACCCCGTTGTAGAGTCGAAATATATGATACAACAACGGAACGCCAACCGAAAGTATTTTATGTAGCAGTTACCATTGAGGCTTTGATCAGCCGCTATCTTTTACTGAACCTAATTCGCTTGGTTTTGTAACAATAGCCGCAACTGCGAGCAGTGCAATTTACACCTATTATACCGGAAATTACCTTTTGAATGTCAGCCCAGATTTTCATACGACGAAGAAACACAACAGCTTGCTTGGTTTTCTGCAATTTCTGCACTTCGTCAGACACAACCAATGGGAATTCTGATACACCGTCAATGATGTGACCCTTAGACTGCACTAAAGCTGGTACACCAGAGGCGGCAATAGCTGAAACCAGAGCGTATCTTCGTTGATTTACATTAATTTTGCGGTGCCAGCGTCGATAAGTTTTGGTCGGAGCGAACATACGACCTCCGCGACACATGTTTCCAAAAGCACCCTGACCAGAACGATGAGTACCACCACCGCGAACACGGGGAATACGAGCAACAGCGCGACCAGTACCCCAGGACTCAGCAGATGTTTGATGACCTTAAAATTAATGAACTCTTATTCTTTATTATGCACACATAAAAATACCGTTTATGTTATACAAACCGGCTTGTTCGCTAACAGCATATGGTTGGCGTTTATTGCGACGCATCAACTGATGAATATCGTTGACCACATCGGGACGAATAGGTGCTTTAAATACAGCAGGCAAACATATGTTTTTCTCCTTTATTTGCTCATTTTTTTCCGAATAAACGGAGACCAGCGGTCTAGCGTTAGATAAACTCTACAATTAGATGATAAATTTTAGAAAATATAAAACACGTGTAGTACATCAGAATATTAATTGAATTTCTATTACAGATTCTATCCATTTTTTAATTAAATATTCCCTCAATTCATAAAATATAACGTCCCGTATAGACCTCTTTTATCGCCTACCATTTTTGAGAATAATTTCTACGAAAAATCCACAATTCACGCAATTCTGCAATGGCAGAAACGTCCTCCTTTAACTAATAGCGGACCGAAAAGAAAAAGGCAGAACAAAAGAAACGGAAACAAGGCAGAATAACTACATTTATGGCAATATGGCGGCAAGAAACAGAGTTTTCATTGCATGAAAACGCAGAGTTCTTCTTACATAAAAAAATATCTCATAATTTGGAAGATTGGCAACATTTCCGCTGATTGGCCGATTTAGTATAGAATTTAGGGCAAAAGCAAAAGAGAAAAAGGAAAAACATATAGAACGTGCAATTCTATCTTACTCTGCTATAAGTAGTACAACAATTCCTTATTAATGAATACTATTTTCTGTGAATATTGCGAATCGTAAGAGTGGAAAGTGGTCACGAAAATGGCTAGTGAAATTGGCAGCTTTAAATACGAAGTTGTTGTCGACGCCTTACCATATATAGATCAAGGTTATGATGATATCGGAGTTCGAGAATCCGTAAGTTGTCGCGACAAATTGTGCTTGCCTTTGTAAGTTATGTTACATGTTGCAGGCTTTAGCTATGGTGGAAGAAGAATGTCGCCGTTATCGACCAACTAAAAACTATTTAGAGCATTTACCTCCTTTGAATACGGCCGCGTTTGAAACAAAGCTAATGTCACAAGAATTTGAACGCATACAAAACCGAGTACCTATGGAGACATTAAGCATGAAGCGCTACGAATTGCCGCCACCATCGACAGGGCGCTCTGAAGTGTCCGCTTGGGAAGAGTCTATCGATAATTCCAAGGCTCAGCTGGAACATCAATGGGTACGCGCCATGAATCTCGAGCTAATGCTTGACTATGGTATTGAAGCGTGGAAAGCTTACTTGGAAATATTTGTGGCCATGCAGGCGAAAGCCCACACAAAATTGCAACATTTAAAAAAGGAAATACAAGACGTAAATTGGCAAAGGAAACAAACTCAAACACAGGCTGGGGAAAAACTGCGCACATTGGAAGCCAATTGGGTGTCCCTGGTATCGAAAAATTACGAAATCGAACAACAATGCGTAGAAATGGAAGAACAAATACATTTAGTCCGAAGGCGGATAGCTGAGAAAGAAATTGCTCATGCAATGAACGGCAGCGAGCAAATGAACGGTCATCCAGAGGAGAATAGTGAAATTGAGGAAGAAAGTACAATGGAACGAGAAGATGAACAGGACATTGAAGAAAACATATCGCCGCCAGTTAGTTAACTTGTAACTCCTTTACAATAAAACTCGGTTTTTGTTTTTTTTTTGTAAAGTATCTGAAATTAAAGCCATTCATTTTTTTATGCATTATATATCTTCTTGCTTTGCTTTTTTTTTTTTTTTCATTTTCGTTTGACAAAAAAAGAAAGCACATATAAGCCGCTTTAGATATTTTTATGTATTTCAACAACTCTGCCAAATTGGCTAACTTTGCTAATAATATTCATAGTATATGTAATTAAATTGTTTAAGTATTTAATGAGCGAATATATTCCAATAACTTCTATTGAATACATTTTTTTTTTCAACCAAAAAAAAATATTCAAATATTTAAACCAGAGCTTTTCAACCATTTTTAATCGCCCACTCTTATAGAAGCAATATATATTATTATTATTTAAAAATTATATAAAAAATGTGTAATATAAAAGACAAGAATGCAAAAGACAATTTTTTTTCATGTATTTCTTATATACGCAACTTTAGAAGTGCGATATATTGTCATACTAACGTCAAGCTTCGAAACAAAACCAATTCAAATATTCCACCTTAAAGCTATGGATGAGAAAGAGCAGATTTGCAGCAATTCCTATTTATATACGCGGAAAGTTAACGAACTATGTCTAGCTGTGAGTATATCAGGTCTCTTAATAAAATTGACTTTCGACAAACAACTGTTTAATGAAAGATCAACAACAAAGATCAGGAAATTGTAAGGTGTTGTAATTTTTTAAAATTGGAGTAAAGATTTTCCTCGTAATCATTAGCGACGTGAAGTCTGAAACTTAAATCAGCGAACTGAATTGACCACATATCGAACGAGCTAAAGAAGACATTCCAAACTAATTACTAGATTTTGGAAATTTTGTACAAACTCACCCGTTTCATTCGTCAGAACTACCACCTTTTGCTTCAATCTTCTACACATGTGCTTTCCAAGGTAGACAGAAAATTGGAAAAGAGGGACACTATTGAATATATGCATGGTTTAATAAAGGACAAAGAAAATAGGAAGGAAAATTCCATATGCAAATTAATTGAGAAACGGCGGAAGTGGAAGATTAGCGAAAAAGGATTTTGAATATTCTCCTGATCCTTCTCTCTTTGATTAAAAAAAAAAAAACGAATTAATAAATTTTACACTTAAAAAAATATTTTCGAGTTTTGCGTATATTCACGATGGGATCTGTACTAAGTAGGTTGAAAATCTCTGCTTTCAATTAATGGCACATTTACGTGTTACTGTCCTTTTAGCTTTCTTTTCTTTTTTTTTTTCTTTAATTGAGGCAATTGGCAAAAATATATAATTTAACTATTACTATAATTAGTACGAACAAAAAGGCCTAAATAATTAAATTCTACATTCAACTGAATGAAAAGGCTTTTAACACTAGAAAGTGAGTGGAAAGTAAATTGGCAGGAAAAGATACTACAAAGAAGATATGCTAAGACTGATTAAAATAGATTATAGCAGTTAGTAAGGTTTTGCGTTAGTGTGCGCTTGATCTCACTACAATGTTGTTTCAGGAACACTATCATGTTTTACATGAGTTGGTGATAGCAAAGAAGAGGTGGTGTTGTGCTGCTTATATTTATGATGTTTCTCAAAGACCACAGCAGCATCTACAGATGACGCCGGATCTGTTTGCTGTTGGTGGTAAGCTGCTTGCCGACCCAACTCCAAAGACATATTCATAATTTTGTGTTCCAATTTTCTTATACGCACTTGGTATTTACGTTTGTTTTGCTCAATAATTTGGGTGAGATTTCTGGAAAGTGAAAAGAAAAAACAAAAACAGTCAAGACACAAGTCAATAACTTTCGTTTGTCAAAATTTCTCAAATGGAACCGTAGCTTAATTTTCTACAATTCGCAAACGTATAAATTAATTATTATAAAAATAAATGGATCCAAATTTCCATCTCTCTAGAAAATTTTTAGCTTTCTATGCGTTAATTCAACTAATACTGCTGTGAATTTTTGCGATTTTGTGAAATCTATGAACATATCACGACATCATAAAGGTATCAGACGATCTTAGAAATGTTTAAATTCATATCATAACAGTTAGAATGATAAATTTATCTCAGAAACTCAGAAACTCTAAACGTATTTCTCATATTAACACTTACTGATTCGCTTTTTGTAGTTCGCGGACATTGTTATGTAAATGTTCATATTTTTCATCGGAGATCTTCTGCGTTTCTGTTACCGAAGCGATTAAACTCTGTATTCGTCCCTTTAATTCTGATTCGCGTGACAAAGCCTCCACTAACTGCTGTTCGGTCAATGCAGTATGCTCTGCTTCGGAGTATGTAGAGTTACGTTGATCCATTTGATGGTGATGATGTTGCTGCTGTTGGCGATGAAAGAGTTCTGTCGATTCGTTATTTAATTGCAATTGTAACTGCAACTGCTTAAGGGCTTCATGTAACACACCAATACGATCATTAGCGTATTGCTTTTCTCGATCAGCCTGCTCGGCTTTCATTTTCAACGCTATACTTTCCTCCCGTAAATTTAATAATTCTTGCATTAAAACGGCCATTTCTAGATCTAACTGAGTCGTCACTTTTTCTTTGTGACCACTGAGTTCTTTCTTATTTTCCAATGCAACTCGAGACTTTTCGTAGGCGTCACTAAACGGCGACTCTAACTGAACAATTGTATTTTGAACGGTGGCACGCCGTCCTTTTAATTTAGAAACGTGATAGCGCAGGCGATTGTCATCCTCGGTTGTCCACGGCATAGAGTTAGGCTTGTCCGGTATACTAAAGCTATTTTGCCACGGACCCAAGCTATTTTCGCACATGTTCTTTTCGCTTTCCAAACGGTCAAGTAGATGACGAGCTACTGCCTCCACAGCTTTGCGACTTTCTTCGGAGGCTAAGGATTTTTCTTTCATCAAAGCCAATCTTTATTGAAAATGAAATAAAGAGTTATTACGTGATCACCACAAATTTATCCTTCCCACTTACTTGCTCTCCAATAATGCCAACATAACATCATAAGCCTCAATGGCCCGATCACTGCAATTTAAAGCGGCCTGTAAAGCAATAGCATTCGATTCGTATTTACCGCATAGCAAATATAAATGTTCGCAATGTTCTTTAGACTCGTCCAAGGTTAAAGATAAAACGGTATTTTGCACCTTTAAGTGCTCGATTTTTCGTTGCAAACGGTGAAGTTCATGGTTGAGCTGCGAGGGCTCGGCAAAGGCCTCCATTAAACTATGACTGTTCAGCTTCAAATCGGATACCAAATGCTCGACAATATTAGCATTTTTCAACTATTGAGAATTATTAAAAATACTTTTTTTATATCCGTCAAAGAAAGTAACCTACTTCAGTGTTCCTTAAATCCAAGGCCGTGATGTTGTCGGCTTCTGATTTACTAGCGCATTTCAAACGGATGCGTTCAGCCATCTTTGGTACGGCCGGCTTTTTGTGCGGACTAGTTACGTAAGTATCTTCAGCAGTCAATGTTGATGTGTTATTAAAGTCATTAAAGTCATCATAAAGCTCTTCTTCGTCCTCTTCGCCACCTTTATTATAAGTTTGCGTTGATAATAAATGCATTGTTGTGGGTTCAATAGATTCTAGACTCTGCGTGGCTTCTACTTCTGCTCTATAATGTTGAATATTTTGCGGTTCCTCAACAGCATTACTAACACCAGTTGTGTTGGCATTGGCTATCTCCGATCTCAACAAAGCAATTTGCGCCTTTAAATGCAAAATTTCCTCTTGCAGAGCCTAGAAGAAAATTTTGTAAAAAAAAAATATACTTGATTTTCCTGAAAACTCACTTCCACCTGTCCTTTATTCGAGTTTTCATTCAACTTAAGCTCTTCAGTAGTCTCCTGAACGAAATTGTTGTCCATTTCCGCATGTGAGTAATCAGTTTCTTCTAAAGGGTCGGTTTGACATTCAGCATCAGGATTTGTAAGATTTATTTCTGAATTGTAAACAGAGCCTTCCTGATAACTAATCTCTGTAAGAGGTAAAAGGAAATAAGTCATTTTTTATTTTTACTCGTACATCCACATTCGCGTTTCATAGGGACTAACCACTGCCTTCCGGTTCTTGTTCTTCCATTATGATATTCTCTTGTTTAATACGCAATTTCTTACTTAGCTCTGCAATGACAACATGCATTTCGGTGATTCGGCATTCATGAGCAGCACTGACAATTTCTAAACGTCTCAAACATAATTCCTTTTCCGCATTGCATTCCTCCAATTGGTGTTGTACGGCCGATCTTTGTTCTTCGGCCTGTTGCAGCCGCTGCGACAGCTCACGCACTTTTGTTTCTAACTGTTGCAATGATAAATTGTCAATCTGAAAAGCATAACAAAAAAAATGTTCTGTAATCAAATATTATTTCTGTGAATTACGCATTTATCAAACATTAATAGGTTGTAAGGGCATCGGTTGTGAGACTAGTGTGTATTCCCAACTGCGACGCATTTCTTGGCGTCTTTGTCTAGATTCTTGACGCTGCTGTTCCGAACAACACATACAACTTAGACTGCGTCTTAACAGCTGTTCCGAGATCATATCGCCTAGTTTTGATAATCAAACACTAAGCAATTTGACCATTGGTGTTGGTGATGATTACGTCGTTGCCGTTGCTGCGTTTGTGTTATGTTCAACTTTCGATTTCGATTAAATTTCGCAATGAACTTTACAATAGACAAATCGTGTAGCACTTACCCCTCTTCTTCTACAAGCTCCTCTCAACCCGGCATTACTTGCATTGTCACGCATCTGCGCATAAATACAGCACCCCCCAGAGAGGCTCCTTACAAACCCAAACAAATACCCTTTTAATAACGTACCTTATTGACAATGTCCAGTGTAGAACAGGAACTAATATTATTATCGCTTTCGGTGGTGTCACGTTGTGTATGATCTGGTGATTCTATATCGCTTGTTAGCTGAGCCATACCGCCTCTGGGACTAATGCTTCCAAAAAGATATTCACATTCTTCTTGCGATGCCTTTACATCATCCGGCAATTCGACTTTATTCAACCTAGATATACAACGTCTGCCACTAGTATTATTAGTTACTATGGTGCCTTTAGCTGCATCTGTACTCCGTTGTATTTTACTAACTCTGGCCAAATGTACGACATCATTGGACATTGTTGCTTATTCGCGTCTTTCAATTATTATTATAATTGTCGGTTATTTGTTTATACTCTAATTTGTTTACCTTTTTGTATATAGTATACTTATATTTTTATTGTTGTTTTCAATTTGTTGCTGCCTTGCAGCCGCTGTCCGCTTTTGGCCATTAAGATTTTGAAAATCTTTTATTAATAATCCCAACTTTAAGGTTATTTCTTTTGCATTTCTATGTATACATTTATAACATTTTTCTGCTTGTTTATTTATTAAATAATTATTTCATACAATTTAAAAAAAAATTTTTCTAAAAAGCCACCTAAAAATCTATACATATATGTATTCTATTCTCTCTTGCACAAGTAACAAGCAAGTAACAAGCAATTGACATTTCTTTACAAGGAATTATACTATGGCACTGCCAGGTTTCAAATTTTGCGAATAGCATGGTACTGTTTCGAGAATATAATTTATTACAGTTCGCTTATTTTACTGTATTTTAGCCAATGTCGAAATTTAAACCCGGACAAGAGTACTTTTAAATGACATTAAAATTCAGTCGATGTGAATTGAAAGAAATCTTTTGCCTTTAAATTCCTCAATAATCCATTTACGTTGAGATTAATTTCACTGCTTTTGTCGAACTATGGCGTTTACATTGCTTACAACCCCTTGTTTGCTCTGGGAAAACATAGTCTTTTCTTTTACGTGAAGAGAATCGTATAGAACAGATGTATTCGTGATCAGTATCAGAGTCTGAAGGCTGAAGCGGAAACGTTTGCCCGCTTCTCCGTCCATATGTAAATCTGTCGGTGATAGCGTACTCTCGGTCGTAAAATTTAAGATGTTGGCTTTAAATTTGTCAGTAGCATTGCATGTCTGCAGTACAGGATAAGTTGAGAACACGTCTACTTTGAAAAATAAAAAAAAAAAAATGCATTTTTCGCTTATTACTCATCATATTATATCATAATCGACAAAAGGTACAATAACAAAAACATCCACATATATTCTATGGATGATCGATCCATCACACTATTCATGTGTAAAAATGAAAAAAATCAGCGTCATCCACCATACGTTATAGAGTTCGAAAATTTCATATTCTTGGAATTTGTTTTTGATAATTTTAAGATTAAGGCGCACAATAGATGAATATAATTTTCTTGATCCCCTTTCTTTTCTTGCTTACTTTGAGCAATTTTACTACGTTTTTTGGTAAAGAAATCAACAAGTGAGCATAGAGCAATGTTTTGTCAAGCACTAAGTTATCGCAAAAATGCAAACGTAAACTTTTCATGTCCGTTACACTAAGATGTATTTGAATTTGATTTCTTTAAAATTAAGAACCTTTGCCGATATTTGCTATTTGTTATTGTAAATTCACGAATGAATCAATTAAAATAAGCCTTATATATTTTTTATGTCCAAGAAATATTAGAAATTTGTTCCTTTATGTGCAGAAAGCATATAAGAAATCAAGGTCACAGGCTTATAAGAGAGTTATTTAAAAAAATTCTTAAATTCTTTTTTTTAATTCTAAGGTTTTTTTGTTTTTAATTCGAAAAACAATATTAGAACTATGAAGAACGACTGACGCTATTACATTACGCACATATATACATGTTATGTTAATTGCACCTTTTGATGTCTCTCTTTCTCTCTCCCTCTCTCTATGACATCATATTATTTAAATATACGAGAACAATATAATGACATAAGCGTTAATGTGCGTGCTTATAGGTCTTTTAATCTACTCCTCAACAAAAGATTCTCTACAAATTCTCACAGAATTTTCAATAGCTTTTTGGAAACACTGAAACATATATTGCTCGTTGGTTGTCGTTTGTTAGCGGTTGTTGGTATTAAGTATTTCAAATTTCGGAAAAAATCTCGAATATAAAATTTAGTTGTAGTTGATCATTTCTTATTAGTATACAAGCGCTGAATATTTTTCAAGAATGTCTGACGCTAGCAGTAATGGCGAATCAAAATTTGGCTTTAAAGATAAGGAAAAGGCTAAGGAAACTTTAATCCGTTTGGAAAATCATGATATGCAATATCGGAAACTAACTGTACGCGGTTTGCTAGGTCGAGCCAAACGTGTTTTATCAAGTATGTGTTTTAAATACAAAAAAAAAATCCTTCACATAATTTAATTACATTTTATTTATACATTTTGTTTCGCTATCCATAGTGACTAAAGCTGAAGATAAATTAAAAAACATTAGTGAGGCTATAGACGTTTTCGAGAAATGGTTGGACGAGAATGGCGGCGGTGCTGGTAATCAAAATAGCAAAACTGATAAAGAGGACAAAGTGGAGACAGTACCCGGCCTGGGCTTTAAAGATGAAGAAGCTGCCAAAACTACTTTAAAGTAAGTAAAACAAAGGAAGAAAAAAAATCTAAAACAATTCAAAGTGAATTCATTTCACATAAATTCGTTTGTTCAGTCATCTATAGGTGTCAATATTTTCTTACATTGCATCTTATAACGAATACGAATATTATATATGATGTATACATATATACAAATGGAATAGTTCAATATTTATAATGATGTCATATAGTGATTTATAGAATTCTCGGTTATTTATACGTAAATTCATTACATTAGAATCGCTATATTTTTTATTATTTCACTCGTTATGTACATATATGACACTAATTTATAATCAAATGTACGTTTAGTCAGATGTGAGAGTGAACATATGTGTGAATATTTATATTTATTTTCGGTATTTTTCGTTTTACAATTCTTTACTGCATATTTACCATAAAGTTTTCGGGCAAAAATAGTGACAGCTTGATGATTTGCAATACGATAATCATATGCTGTGTAATGCGGGTGGCATCACCCTAGCTACTTGTGGAACATAATCGAGTTATTTATAATATCGTCCGTTATTTATAAAACCGTCCCAAATCGTGTTGAGAGGCAAGAAAGTCCAAAGAAGACCGAAGGTGTGATAAATAACGCAAAATAGGTTGCTTCTCCACACAATAGAGGAACAATTTATGTAAATAAGTAATAGTTGTTCTCTTGAATATTTTACTTAAAATTTTTCTTTATTATGATTTTCGGCATTCATTGTTATTTCTCGTTTAACAGAGAAGCATAAACAGATTTCTCGTTTAACAAAGGATCGTAAACAGATTTCTCGTTTAACAGAGAAGCGTGAACAGCTCCTGTGCTCTCTCCATTCTGCACACATACATGTTTTTTTATTTCGGTCGACAAAGAAATCTGCAGTTAACGGATTTTTACTATTTATTATATTATTGTTGCTGCTGTTTTTTTAACATTTTTTTTATCCATCGCCAATCCGTCGAAAGCAGTCAGCTCCATTTAAAAATGACTAAATAATGACAAGTTTTTAAATTTTATATTGCGTCGGACCTTGTGATCTGTATTAATATCTATTTTTCTTCATTTTGAAAACCATAGGATTATAATGGAATTCTTTTCAGGATGGTTTAGTTAACATTTCCTTCAGAAAGTTCAATTTTAATGTGTTATCAAGCAACGAAATGTGGATTTTCGCTGCTTTTGTCCACAAGATATTTGTTGCGTTAGGTTTATTGCTGCGGTTGTGGTAGCCAGAGGGAGGCTTCTCCCTGATAAAGAGTACGTATTATTGGCAATTCAAGATTCTAAACGTTTTTGTCATTACCCAATGTGCTTCAATACTCATTTATTGGTTCATTGTCACAATCCTAACGATTCCAAAGGATGAGGGTAGAAAACTTAAAATTATGTACCGTCTAAGCTCTTGAAAATGCGCTAAATTTGCCCATCATAAGATAAAATCCTTAAAAATTGACTTGAACTTTAATTACTTACCAGTACCATCTTAAGCTTAAGGGCGAAATCGGATATCATTAGTGCATAAACATGCTTGCAGTAGACGTGGGAATGTTTCTTGCAGAATGGAAGTTGATTTAAAACTTGCTACATGGTGTATATAACGTATCCGTCAATAATTCCTATGGCGTACGCACAAAGGCCGTTTCCGACTGCAGTGGTTTTAATGACATCACTTTTGTGATTCTAAAAACAGTGCGAAAATTCGCTGGTCGTGTGTTGAATAAACATTGCTTTTCGGAGAGAAAAAATACCGTTAAATACGTTTGACTTGAGAAGCGTTTCGATAATTATTCCCCGTCGAAAGTAAAAATTTGTCGGCGGTTTTAAACGCACTTATACGAACGCTAATGATGATGAATCTAATGGAAGTAAATGTGCATAAAAGAATTCTTGAGAATTATTCTCGATAATCGAAAAGTGTGGTCGCGGAATGAATATTTGGGCATGAGGAATCTGTTTTCCAAATCGGTATCCCCTTAAGCGTTGGTTGAAGTATTTTCAGTGTGTTTGATGTTTTCAAAGCCTTAAGGTCGACTGAATAGCGAATCGAAATTGTTAAGAAGAAAATGTTTTCCCTTTGATCTTCATTCTACTAGATTTATACCAGTTGGGTCAACAACAACAACAACAATGGAAATGGCTTTGTTGAAACTAATTGAATTACATTGAGTTGAATTTTCGCTAAAACGGTTAAATGCTGGTTTTTCCTTTACAAGGTTTATAAACCCTTTTGTTTACTACGAAGAGAGCACGGAGTTGCTTTCAATAAATGTGAAATTAGTGAAGATGAGCGAAAATTAACAAAATCATACCATTTTCTATGAAAATGCACAAAATACTTTTACTATGAAAATGAACAACAGCTGAAAAAAATTCTCCCCGCAACATTTTTATTTTGTTTATTTATGTTTCTACGGCACGTGTTTCATCCTGTTGTATGGAATTTTTTACTCAAAACTTAGATTGATATATAAATGGATGCATATTTATATATTTTATTAACGGAGTTTTGAACAAAATTTAATTTTTCAACTATAAATAGCTGCTGGCAGCTCCCGACCTAACAAAGTCGTAGGAATGCATTATATCGATATCGTTCATGTAATGGATGGAAAATAATGCATTCAACACAAACAAATGCTGCTAATACAAGTAAACGAATATTTCGCTTTTGCATTGCGGCGAATACGACGGCCTTTTTAATTCGTCGAAATATGTTTACATTAGTACTGAAAATCATAACGTCTGTACAAAGAGAGAGTTGGACCAACAAATATATAACCTTTCCCGTAATTTTATATATAAAATATTCTGTTAACCTGCAATCTTGTTCTTTTTTCTTTTATGTAAGCTCGCATGCACTTGCGTATGTATATAATCACCTACGCTTTTCTCCGCTTGTCTCTTTATCGTAGCAGATTTCACCTTTAATTTTCCGCAAATTTTCTTTTGTATTCTTATCATTCTCTTAAGTACGCTTTTTACATTTATTTTCATATATTTTCAACAACAATTCTTGGCCGAAGGTCCTTTTGCTTATGTAGTGAATTTCCCTTCAAGATCTCTTGTTAACCCGGCCAAGCTCAACATGGGTCTTGTATGTGCATGCTGCGTAATTCGTTTTCCTTTCTTAAACGAGCTCTATCTCGAGACTCTTAGTTCTTTGACTTTTAGAAATTTGGTCTGTATGCAATGACCTGAATTTCGTCCAATTGTTAATGTGATACTTTGGTTTAGCTTTTGCCAAGTGTATGCTTCCTTTTCCATCAAGAAAAATTTAAACAAAATATTACAAGTGTATGCTGAAATTATCATTAATTTCTTTTCTTCTTCTTCTTCTTTTTATTTGAAAACGATTATAGAATTTTGGAAGATCGTGATCCTGAATATCAGAAATTTGCCATTAAGGGTTTGATCAGCAGTGCTAAACGCGTACTTGCTGGCACTAAAAACGAAGAGAAAATCAAATCTATTAAGGAAGGCATTCAAATATTAGAAGATTTCCTGGAGAAATTTGAAACTGAAAATATGATGAAAGATAATCGAGCATATTTACCCTATTCTTTCATAGAGAAATTACCTGAACCGATTGATAAACTGCAAGCCGAGTTCATTAAAGCCTATGGAGGGCCAAAAGTACACGGAAATTACAAACATCTACGTACTTTGTACCCGGAAGAATCTGATCAAACATCTTGGGATATAGTACGCAACAGAAATATAAAGAAAATTTTAGAAAAAATAAAAACTGAAGAAAGTAAATTATTCAATGTTGAAGATGGGAAGCCTACAGAGTTGCATATGCAATTAATTTATTGGGCTTACAGTCCACAACCAGACAAAATGAAAGCGTATATTGAAGAAATGGCTAAAGAAAAGAAAGCCAAAGCAGAAAAACGTAAATGTGACGAAAATTTGCATGAGATGAACGATCCTGAAGAAATTAAAGAGAAAATGGAAAATGGTCCATCACCCGAAAAGAAGGTGAAAGCTTCTTAAAAAAAAAATTATTCTTTTTCTTTTTTTTTTTGGTTACTCAGTAAAATTGCGTGCATACTGTTGTGATTGTCACTGTAGTTGTTTTTCATTCATATCGTTTTATTGTATTTATTTGATTTAATTTACATTTGTCTATAAAGGTTATTAATAAATATTCTCAAACGTGCTGCAACTTTCTCGTTGTTGGAATTAAAGCCTAATATTTAAATTTCCTATAAAACAACGAGGCTTATGTAACCAGCTCGAAAATGTGGAAAGAGATAGAGTGAAAAAAGAAACAAACAAAAACAAGAACATTACCGTCGGACAAGCCCGACCATTAAGTACCCAACATCACTTCACCTTGTGCAGCTATTCACTGTTTTTGGTAAAAACTGTTATTATTTTCAAGGAAAGTCGCACTTTTTGTAAAAGTCCGCATATTGGAGTATGCTCAAAACATCATATGATTTGATCCAAATGTAGCAAATTTAATTTACTTCCTAAAGATGGTATTATTTTTCAGTTTCCGTCATAGAAAACAAGAGATTACATTTTCACTCCATATCAGAGGCTGCTATTTATGATATGTTAGGGTCTAAGACATAGATCTATATAATCCAAATTCCCTACAGTTAATTTTTTTGATTATTTTCCTACTATTATTATTATTAAAAATTAAACTCTTTTCCGAAGGGCTTACTATGCATAAGAAATCTTATACGGAATGGGTCCAAGGAGTAGAGCCATGTCGTTCAAATTTGATCAATTTAATTTATGTCGAAGTACTATCATGAACAAATTTTCGACATAAAACATTAGCAATTAGGCCCTTTTCGCATATAAGAGTCTACATTTCTTGACAATTCTTATATGCGGTGGTATCCAAAAAATATATGGACTTGATCCAAAGTTGGCAAGGTTGATTTCTTTCTCAATTTACTCTTATGACCCAATTTTCATTATGAAATATTGAGAATTAGAACTTTTTCTTCTACAAAGTTTCCGTTTTCGTAGGTACGAAATATTACTACACACCAATTTTTGTTGAAAAATTTTAATAAATGCAACATTTGTAGGAGAAGTGGGCGAGAAAGAGAGCCCATCCGAAACATTTTCAATATGTCAATGTACCAAATTTCATCAAAATGTTTCAAAAATTGCGACCTGTAGGTTGAGCACACATTTACATGTACAAACGGAGAGGCAATCTTAGATCGGTTCACAAAATGATTCTGAATGGATAGGTATAATAAAAGATAGATTTATCTTAAGCCTTTTCTGTGTATTGCATACGGCAGCACAAACTTGAGATGTCCTGTACCACAGGTGTTGTAGGGTATAATAAAAAACGGAAAAGGCTTTAAAATTTCTATAAATGTAAAAAAAAGGATTCCCTTCATATCTGATTAATAGTCAATATCGAGATTCTTACGAACGAACTGGGACTACTGAGACTACTTATTCCCGTAAAAATCAAACTAATTTTTTCCTTTCGTCAAAATTGGAAGCTAATAAAATGTACTTTACCTTCCACGCTTCAAGCTTGATTTGCAACGTTATCCAACGACTATTATATACGGTGGAAATTTTCCGATCCATATATAAGCTTCGAAGAGAAGGCTGCCGAAGTTTCATTAACTGACGATTGGCTTCTGCCACGATTAGAGCTTTCTTCCAAGTTACTGGGCTCCGCAACGTCGCGTGCAGTTTCGTTGGCACTTTTAATGGAACTCTCACTGCCTAGTATTGGATGAAGTTGATGTGGTTGTTCACTCTTTGAACTTATAGCACCCAAATGACCGTAAGCCATACTAAACAGAGCTTCAGGATCACAAACAAAGCGATACACGTAACGTTCTCCATTAACTTTTTGCATTATACCTTTTTCATAGTAGTAGCGAAGACTGCGTGAAAGTTTGTCATAATTCATCGCAGGGCGATTCTTTTGTATACCCCAACGTCTGGCTACCTCTTCTGGTTCGATCAGTTTGAATTCCATACCACGCCCAGTCCAAGCAATGCAGCTATTTTTTTTTTTAAATAATTTAAAATTATTTATTACATAATGTAAGTATTGAAGACATAGACATAGAGCAAATGTACTAACTTTGTGGTAGGTTCATCTAGAAGTGCTACCAAAAATTGCCATAATTGTAATGATCCTCTTCTTTGTCCTACTGGATGATTTGTTGAAATGCTACTGTTGTTAGCGTAAAGGCCGTCCAATTTAAATTCAGAATCTGTGGATGACACAACTGTGGAAGACGAGTCCACACTTTGACCTGGTCTTAGCGCATATGTTGATGATATTGCTGCATTGTAGGGGCTTTCGTATTTGACGTCACTAATATCTGTTGTTGTCGTCGAGACTGGACCTAATGTCAATGAAGTTGAAAGATCTCCCGGTGACCTCAAGCTATATGCTCCCGTTGTTTGATTATTATAATGTTGATACACACTCGAGTGATGATTGAATTTGAAAGCCGACGTATGTGGGCTAAGTTGTGTGTGTTGCTGATGATGATGTAAATGCGGGGCTTGCGTATGATTTGGATGATGATGATGATGTGGATGATGATGATGATGATGATGATGATGATGAGACGTTTGAGTTGCCGTATGGTGATTGCTTAGCTGCGTATGCGTAGTTGAGTCTGGATGTTCAACTTTCGAATTGGAATAATGTTGGCCATATTGCAACGATGACGCATTACTGGGATTACTGCCAAATACTACGTCTGAAAATGTAGAAACAATTTCGTTTTGATGATGATTCACTCTACGCAAACAATGGATGAATTTTTGAACTGATCGCATCCGAAAACCCTGCCATCTAAATGCGTTCTACAAACTTAGAATTAGTTTTTGCTTTGCTTTAATTCAATGATTAGTCATTTCATGTATAATCTATTGTGCGATGTTTTGAGTTTTATTAGAAATTACATGGTTTGATCAAAAATTACCGGGAGTTTTCGATTTCTTGCAAAATTTACTTCTAACCTCTGGCTGATTCTTTACACTTATGCAAACGAAACATCCGCTTGAAAAACACTCATAGTGCGCTTCTCTATCCTTCTTTATTTATTCTTTGAGTTTACGAAAAAAAAAAAACAATTTAGGAAATAAAGTATAAAAAAAAATATTAATTTTAAGTTTAATATTGCTATTCGAGGAAGACAGAGAAACAGGAACCAACTTGTAGTAAATTATGACTTGCAGTAAATCTCTGTTTCCTCAACCATTCTTCCAATAGCTCTTCTTCTATTGTGAAGGGCAATTTCCTTAATCTTCAGCCACTAATATACCAGCACGTCTCACCCCACTTTGTATTTTTACTAAAGCATTACTTTAACAAACTACTCTGGTAATCCCCTGGTCTTTGAAAAAATCATCAGAAGCACTTTTAAGCATATTTTGGTCAATTCTCCGCCAAACATAACAATTGCATAACAAAAATATTATCTAAGAGCAGCAAATTATCGTCTATTGGAATGCGGTTGATTATATTTTTTAGGAAGCGTTCTCAGAAACGCTCACAGTACACAAAAAACGATAACTTTCAGCCTACAAAGACATTGTGGAATTTGATAAAAATATTTCCTAGGACCAGCAATTGACGAACTTGTTTGCTTTTGGCGAAATATTTATCATCTCAGGGCATTTGTTTCACTTAAAGAATGTCAGAAGCGGAACATAGCTTTTCTACTTGTTTTTAAATGATCTGGAAAAGATATATAGAACATCATCTACGCTAAAGAGTATGTCAAATTTAACCGGATGAATGCAACGTTGAGAACATGGGTAGCGTGAGAGAGGACATACTCTGGTCCAGGGACTAATTCGATTAAAAAATAAATTAAATAGGATCGTTTTTACGATTCCTCTTCCATTCAGCACTTGTCCAGCCAGGGTATTCAATTGTCGGTCTTATCCAACCGGAAAGTTTGGTCTTGAAAATGTTTGACTGTCCCTTAAGTAAATGTATCGTCAAACAACAACTTGGCATATTTTCCTCCCACCGTCTAGCAATGAGATTCGGTTTTCACATTTACTAAAGCTACCGAATAAAATTGTACCCCTTTCTCTGACATATACGCATACGTAATTTTAATACTAAATGGCCAAAGTTATTAATCCATTTAACAACAATGAATACAATGAATTAAATACATGAGCAAAACATATACTTGTGTGTTATGCGCAAAAAAAAAAAAAAGAGAAAAAAACGCTACAATAACAATAACATAACGTTGTATGTATATCTAGAATGAATAAACGCCCTTTGAACATTTTATGCTGCAAATTGTTATATCATATATACGTGTATGATATGATAAGTTTGGCAAGCAAAAAGGAAAGGAACGGTAAACGAGCCGTTAGCTGGTCTGTGATGAAATCTCAAAATGCCCGTTTAAATATTCACGAGTTGCCTGCATAAGCTATTAGCGAAAAGTCGTCAAGCAAAAAAGCATTAATATCTCGGCAAATGCATGAGTGATGAAAATAAGAAGAAGAAGGAGAAGAAGAAGAAGGAGAAGAAAAAAGATTAGTAAACAAGTAAATACCTGTTGTTGGTACGTTTTTTTCTAGCCTGTTATTGTGCTTTAAGTAAAACTAATAGATTGCGAAGAAGGGAATTTGTTGTGCTGTTTATTCTCTCAGTCCTCCTCTCGCGCTTTACTTCTCTCCCTAATATCATATTTATACAGGTGTGTGTGTGTGTGTGGCATTACATATTTTATTTCTGTCTATTGAATTAATGGAGTCGTTGCATTGATTCTAATGAATTTTTTTTTTTTTACCATTTCAAATACATAATAAAAGTAAGGTTAAATGGCCAACATTCCCGAAGGATTATGCAGAACAGAAGTCGAGAAGAGTGAGTTTGATGTTGCATATTAATATATAATATGCTTGTGCTTATGCTTATAGTTTATGCAGCACGTGATTTTACAAGCAAATAAATTTGTTTGTTTACCTTATGTAGAGAGAGAGACATACATCCATGCGTCTATATGAATATAAGAAGAAGTGTATACCGTATTATTGGTTTGTTGAATGTGTTACTTGATTATCGGTTGATTTCACATTTCTAAAGAGCTATTTGCATACACAAGTACTCTTTCAGTAAAGTGTCTTGTTTTTTAAAATTCAAAACGTATCAGTGTACATTTTGCGGTTGGATTATCTTGACATCTCTCTGAGAAACCAATTTCATTATTCATCAGCCTGTTACGCTGACGGCTGACGGTTGTGGGAAATATTCTTATCAATTGGATTAGCGCGCTGCACAAGTAAATTGAGCTGAATGAATTTCTTTTCTTTTTAATTCCGCACCTATTGAATACCAATAATTCAATTTTGTATACCCTACGTGAATAAATAACGCATTAAGCTCATAAATGTGTTTGCGATTTGCTTTAGAAGACAAACTGCGGTGCTGCGACCGCCGCTTTTGGTCTCGTTGAAATAACATCATTTTGCGATATCGTATACAACAGGAGGGGGGATAATTCTTTAGCTTAAGAAAAAAAGGAGAGACTTTGTTTTCGACTTGGTTGGCTTTCCTTGTGTTAAAGATTACGCCTCAGTTATGGAACTTTGTAAATCTGTTGTTATCTCGATATCACTTGAGCAAGTAACGACCAGTAATCACAGGAATTTTATGGTCAATGCAGGGTAAATCTGAAAAAGGGGTCGGCGTCAGTCGGTTTCCCCAAACTGCAGGAAAAAGGCCTTTGAAAGCTTAATATTCTTTCGCCATCCTGTACGTATATTTATCGGTATCGAATGGTAGATAAGTCTATGAAATGCATTTTTGCGAAGATTTATTAGTTTCTAGAAGAGCGTATATATGGTTTTATTGGATGATATATTTTTTGACGACTTGATATTTTTTACACGTTTTGACGGCTTGAAAGCTCTCTTAGATAATGTATATGAATTTATTCCATATATTTATTCTAATGACTTAGTAGATTTTAAATCAAAGCATATTCGAATATAATGAACGACTTTTTGATGGCTTAGGAAAATTTAGACCATCATGATAGCTTCCTTCAGACATTAATAATATTTACCGGCGAACATACAAACTTATTGAGCGAATTTTTGCTGAGAATTTAAAACAAGAACTTAGGTCTAGGATTAGTATTTTTGTTATCATCTGATTAAGGGATCTTTTGATTGCAAGCAGGAACCACGTACAGAAAAGCCATGTTATATAACTAAGATGGGTTAGAAGGGATTTCG